>JAANDG010000560.1:0-95464 GCA_036852015.1 Pelodera strongyloides
TCTCGGACTGTCGTCAGACGTGGAGGACGGACGGGAGACCAACATTTCGGGTATATTTTCGATTTCCAATTGACGATTGGCCCCTCCATTGACGCCTAAAATGCTTTCGGGATTCCTAGATTTCAATGAGGTAGTTCTAGATTCTAGAGACGAGGAGAGTACCCGGAACGATGGTCAAAACCTTGTGTTATTCTGTCCGCCATAATCCAAAGCCCTGCTCCAACACAAATCACGTATACTTATTATGAGCAACAATTTTGCATAATAAAATAAAGTATGATTTCTATCATGTGTTATTATCAGTTGCACGCAAAGGTATTACCTTATAATCTCTCAGTAGTGGTTTAGAATAACATCACATAATGGTCTTTACCTCCATTGCTGTCAAACTTGACGATTTTAAACACACAAAACACTGTAAACGTATTTTACACTCTTTTATTGAAGCTTAATTCTATTAATAGTGTACGGCTAAATCACATATAATCAACTACAGTATACGACTTT
This sequence comes from Pelodera strongyloides, assembly GCA_036852015.1. Lineage (NCBI taxonomy): Eukaryota > Metazoa > Nematoda > Chromadorea > Rhabditida > Rhabditidae > Pelodera > Pelodera strongyloides. The sequence continues at coordinate 508 of JAANDG010000560.1, forward strand.
TTGGGGGGTTGGACCCTAAAAGGGCTGAAAATTGTGCGTTTGTTGCCTCTTTACAATGACGCACATTGTCTGGCTCAGCCTCCTCTATTACGGCGGGAAACTCCCTGTCAGTTAAAAGCTGTAGAAAACAGGACTTTTTAACGCGGGCGACAGCCTGCCATTGAGGGAAACTCCCTGTCAGGAAGGAACAGAGTACCGTTATCAATCGATAAGAAGAAAGAAATCGTACACTTAGATCTCGTGCGCCTCCTCCTATACTGGGGTTTGCATTGCAAGTATGGCCAATTTTCCTTGCAAGTATCAGAAAATTTACCGTATCTTTCCAGTACACGAGGGCAATTACAGTCAGATTTTTGGACCGATCGCCGCGGGACTTTTTTCAAAAAGGCAAACGTCTCTTCCAGCTTTGATTTCGTATTTTCTATAGTGCCGATGGGACAAAATCAGGCAAAAAGGCGTTAAAAAGTCCTGTTTTCTACAGCTTTTAACTGACAGGGAGTTTCCGGCCGTAATAGAGGAGGCTGAGCCAGACAATGTGTTTTATACTTGCAAGGAAAACGCGCGCTCTTTGGCATACTTGCAGGCCCCATAATAGAAGTTGGAAGGTAGAACAACCTGCATTAATTGAGTCGCTCATAATTGTAAGAAGTTTGGCTGGCTTAAAGGATCGCAGTCACTACAAAATCATCGTTTTTCTTCGAGTTTACCTGTATTTAGTGAAGAATAGAGACAAATACTTTCCCAGCACCGAATAATTTGAATTCCAACTCAGGGAGTGAACAAGTAGAAAAGTACTCTTAAAGGGACAGGGTCATCTCGAAATACCCTTTCTAAAATTTCTGTTGATAATATGACCCATGATGGTCAAAATCCGAAAATTGCAGACAATTTCCTTTGCTCCTCGAGCCAGGAGCAAGCAAAAAAGCTAAGCTATCTCGGCTGAATAAAAACAACTGGCTACCGTAGCCGTCGTCAAATAGAGGTGCAGATAGTGCTAAGAATATATAGAGTGTGGTAAGGCGTCTCCAGCCACACCATGCTATTTCGCATTTGTAACACAGTTTGGGGTACCGTCTGACTGCGGCTACGTTATGCCAGTTGTTTTTATTCAGCTGAGGTAGCTTAGCTTTTTTGCTTGCTCCTGGCTAGAGCATTGCTTAAACGGGAATCGTTCCTGTTTGCTAGCGGGAACGCGGGAAGGGGAACAGGCGCTGGTGGGAACGCCTCCATTCCCCCTCTGGTGGGAACGCGGCGGGACGGGAAAACGGACGCGTGGGAAAATGAGAATGGGAATTTTCTCGACCTATAGGGAATTGAGCTTGGCGGGAATGCGCTGTTCCCACATGACGGGAATAAAACATTAGTGGGAACGAAATTAAAACACCTACTTTTTTAATGATAAACTATGAAATACACTTATTTTATGAATTGAAAAGTACTGGATATAAAAAATAAAGAAATATAATAGAAATGTCTGCAAATGGGCCTTCATTACTTGGCTAATGTAAAAAAATATCCAAAAACACTCGAAATTTCGAAAATTTTCGTCGCTTCGTATATTTGCGTAGTGTTTTAATATATTTCTTGAAAAGCTGCTACATTTAAAGTGATATTTTACGGTGAATTTTTTTTGCATAATAACTTTTTCAAATGTAATTTTACTCATTATTTTGACACTTACCTCCTCCTCCTTAAGGACTTGTTTTTAGTAAATTTGGATAGAAATATTTAGTTTCCCATCGATGAAGCAGTCAAAAACGCCATCTTTTAAAAAGTGTTCCCTTCCCACTACGCGGCTTCTCTGTTGAGAAGGCTCATTCCCATTCCCCTCAGTTAGCCGTGAAGGGGGAACGGGAAAAGGACTGTCCCGCTGGCGCGCCAATGAAGGGGAATGGGAACATTCCCTTCCCCTCAAACAAAAAAGTTATTTTCCAGGAACATTTTCCCATTAAAAATTCCCATTTATTTTTTTTCCTGTTTAAGCAATGCTCTAACTCCTGGCTCGAGGAGCAAAGGAAATTTTCTGCAATTTTCGCATTTTGACCATGATGGGTCATACTATCAATAGAAATTTCAAAAAGGAGAATTTTGCGATGACCCTGTCCCTTTAATTAGCTACCGCGGGTTTATGAAACGTGTTCATATAGCACCTTCCATATCAGACGTATGCAAACTATTTCGGCAAATATCTGCATATTATATTTTTTACATAGTGCAAGGGCCTGCAGGCATATCACTACACGTTTCATAATCACGCGGTAGCTAATTAAAGCGGTATTGTACCTCCTTTTCACGCCCCCTACCTGTCTAGCACGTTTAATACTCTGCGCGTCTGACCTCTCGTCAATGTCTGTGGTTCTTTTCGTGCGTGTTTTGAAATCACCATAGTGCCCTGAGCTCAAAAAAAGGCAGGCCAGGGCACAAAATTTGGGTTTTACATAGAAATCGGTAACTTTGAGTTAGTTTTTCATCGGACGTGGCCATCTACTGCTATTTTGATGTTTTTCATTATTTTAGTTTTTATTCAAACTACTATTAGGCAAAAAACTCAAAACAAGGTACAATACCGCTTTAAGAGTACTTTTCTACTTGTTCACACCCTGAGTTGGAATTCAAAGTATTCGGTTTTGGTAAGGTATTTGTCTCTATACTTTACTAAATTCAAGTAAACTCGAAGCAAAATAATGATTTTGCAGTGACTGCGATCCTTTAAAGGAGGAGGCGCATGAGAATGAAGTGCTCAAATAGTTTCCTTTTATCGAAAGATGACGGAATTAAATTAAGAAATACATGCTTTATAAAGCAATAGCTTTCACTTGGAAGGAGTAAATTAATATAACAGTATGAATTCTGTTAACATTTTAGATCGTAGTAAATAGTTGATTTCCATAGTGGGCATGCAAATTTTGTGTTGGCTTGCAAAATTTCTTGTAAATTTGCATGCCCACTATGAAGATCAACTATTTACTACGATCCAAAATGTTAACAGAATTCATACTTTTATATTGATTTGCTCCTTGCAATTAAAACCTAAGCATGTCTTTCGGAATTTAATACCGTCACCTTTCGATAAAAGGAAACTATTTGAGCACTTCATTCTCATGATATATATATATATATATATAAAGGTTTATTGATAAAAACCACAAGTGTAAAGATAAAAAGGTAAGCGAGACAAATAAGAAACCTGAGGCCGTATTCACCACTACATTTACCCGGGTAAAATCGTTTCCCGGGTAATTTTTTTACCCAAAATGACCATTTTTCCCATTACCCGGAATTCATACCTTTTTCCCTTTTCATAAAAAGCGAGAGGGAAATGGGAAAAATGGTCATTTTGGGTAAAAAACTTACCCGGGAAACGATTTTACCCGGGTAAATGTAGTGGAGAATACGGCCTCGTCCCACAGAGTAAAGGGTTCAAGTCCTTTACTACTTACGGGGAACATAAAAATTAAATTGAATGAACTACGCATATAAATACTAGATACATCGGAAAAGACCAATATTATTAAGAAATTATGAATCAACGCCAATAACTCAAAAGTACCAAAGTCACAACAGTTGCGCACCCAAATTATGGTTTCGACCCCACTGCCGACGCTAAATATTATTGAAATTTGCACTTCCGACCGTTCAGCATTACAAAAAGTGCAGTATTACTGTAGAAATCCACAGTGACCCATGTCACGTCCAACTGACAACTGACCCATAAGTCTGACCCAGCTCCGCCCCAATTGGCGCACACTGCAGTTCTTCCGAATGCACATCGCATTTTTCACAGCATAGTGTTGGGAAAACAACAAAAAAACTCGGATCATGCCCCAAAAAAAACTCGGATCATGATCGTCGAATAATCCGAGTGAGTTCCGAGTTTTTTCGGAGCACGATCGGAGTTTTTTCGGATCCACTCCGATTTTTTGGAGTACGATCCGAGTTTTTTTGGAGTCAGTTGCTACAAATAGGGAAGCAACTATTTTTTTTTCAGCCCGCTGGAATATCCACCCCCCCCCCCATATAAAGAAGCGAAAAATAAATCAATACGACACAAAAAAAAACAACTCCAACGTACATCAATACACAAATAATACATAACTTTTTTTTATTGAAATCACACACTACACAGGGCGTGTTATGACTTGCAAACAAAAACAAAAGTAAAGTAACTAAGGAAATATTTCGTCCACTAAGTTGGAAGACAGCAGCGGGGAAGCAACATATGCGATCGTAAACCTGTAAATTACAAACACGATACTAGGAGCTAGGATGGACGAAGACAGGCAGAATGTTGAAAACTTTGAACTAGACTCGCTTCGTGGCTACTAGCTTTGTCCTATGACTGTATGGCAGTGGGCTAGGCTACTGGTTTCAATCATCTCCACGTCCTGTATCCTTGTGGCACACTGCACATCTGAAAAGGATACTGTAATAGAACAAACACTGTCTAATGAGAACGGTATACAAGTAATGATCTATCTATTTAATAAAATGGTAAAGAAGTCCGAAACTGCGCGGGTTCGGGTTGCTCTTTTCGAAAGGAAAACATGCAAAGTGTTCTTTGTGCGGATCGCAGACAAGACACCGTAACTAGTATAAAGGCTGTTACAAGTTTCAAGTATTGATGTGCAGGACCTATAGCAAATGCGCGTCGCCCGTAAACATGACGACACTAAACATTTATACTTTTCTTTATCTAGGCATTTTCGGCCTAGCAGCAAAAGAAAAATGTGAATGGATTCCTCAGCATTCAATTGTATGGCTAGGAATTTAAATTGAACTCGTTCTGTATTCTCTGTCATTGACAGACGAAAGAAAGACAGGGCATTTGACCTGTTGCACGGCTTGTTAACCGACAGAAAACCGACTTTTAAGAGGAAACAGCAATGGCTGGGCACCCTCGCATCAATGTCTATTCTTTTAGGCGACGAGAGGTATAGAATGCGACGTTATGGTGAGCAAGTGGTGGGTCAAATGCAGCAGAACGAAATCCCGCTCAAGTTTCGGACGCGATCTTCAGCAGGTGAGAGGATGGAATGGGCTTATTGGGAAAAGCGGTTGAACGATAATATAAGCGCTGATATCGTACCGAGTGCCGGTTGCCACCTAGCGGAGGCCATAGTAGCCACAGATGCTTCAGAGTTAGCAATGGGAGCGGTATTCTACCACAGGGAGACTGTCTTGCGTGTATCAGGGAACCTTCCCGAAAGAGCAATCGGCGCCTCAAGCACTTTGCGCGAGATGTTAGCCATAGAATTCGGTATCGGGAATTACTTAGAGCGTTTTGATGGGCTTTCCATATTGATTAAAACTGATAGCGCCGCAGCCACGGCCATTGTGTGGAAGGGGAGCAATAAGAGCGAGTTGCATGATATAGCGCACAGAATTTGGGCCGTGTTGGAAACCAAGAGAATTAGCTGGGAAATCGAATGGATTCCGCGCTCTGAGAATAAAGAAGCGGATGAAGAAAGTCGTATAATCGATTATGATGATTGGTGTATCAATAATAACGTTTTCAGTTTCGTTGTGGAGCGATTGGGACCCGTCGAGATCGATGTCTTTGCAAGCCCCGAAACGGCAAAGTGTCGAAGATTCGTTTCGCGAGACTGGACAGCAGGATGTTCCGGTTTCGATGCTTTTCGAGCAGGGAAGATTTGGAGAGAATTCGGATGGTGGGTTCCCCCAGTGGCTCTCGTTTCGAAAACTCTGTGTTGGGCCAGAAAATGGAAAGCCAGAGGTATTTTAGGGGTACCGGTATGGGAGTCGCAAGTTTATTGGCGAGAAATCTTTCGTCACGGAAGCTTTATAGGACAGGTTAAGGATTACGTGTGGTATCCGGCGGGGTCTCGCATTTTTAACGAAGGGGGAAAAGCAGCAGCTTTTGATTCACCGTATTCAAAATTCGAATTTGTGTTTTTATTAGTGGACTTCAGCCAGTAAGCAAAAGCAGATAACCCCAAGGGCTTTGTCTTTCTACCATATTGTCACTGAATCGGAAATAAAATTTGTTTGTGAAGGTGTCTTGGATGTGGAAGCACAAAGGAAGTTTTTTAAAAATTTAAAAAATTTGTTTTACGCTACAAGAGCGTGCACCTTTATTCAAGGGTGAAAATACAGTTTCAATGTTTGCTTATTGACATGTTCCGCAGAGGTCCTGAGCAGTAGGCGACGAGTTCCAGATGACAATTTGCTCGACGTCTTCGGGCTAGGGCCAGGAGGGATCGCCCAGGATTCCCTCGCCTGGTGGTGATTTCAAAGGTGTCACGGGCCGGAATCGAACTCGGGTCGATTGCGTTAGAGACGAACGCGCTGCCACTGGACCACCAGGCCAAATTCGAATTTGTGTTTTTATTAGTGGACTTCAGCCAGTAAGCAAAAGCAGATAACCCCAAGGGCTTTGTCTTTCTACCATATTGTCACTGAATCGGAAATTACGTAGCAAAGTGTAGTAAAAAGTGTTCTTTGTGCGGATCGCAGACAAGACACCGTAACTAGTATAAAGGCTGTTTCAAGTATTGATGTGCAGGACCTATAGCAAATGTGCGTCGCCCCTTAAACATGACGACACTAAAAATTTATACGTTTCTTTATCTAGGCATTTTCTGCCTAGGGTACCCACCTCCGCCCCCGTTCAGAAAGTGTATATTACAGAATTCCCACCACGTGTACGTCAAGCTGCTTTGGAGATCGTCCAGATGAACCCAGCCGTGGCAGACACCCTCCTCGTTGCGATCGGAACTTCTCGGGCCCCGGGGACCACGGCTCGATACAGGGCTTTGCAAGTGCAGTATACGAACTGGTGTAATTCCAGAAGTCTGGACCCAACAAAACCGCAGGTGCGGAATTTGTACTTTTGTTACCTGACTGACAGAAAAGAGTTCAAAAAGATCAACGCTGTAGCTGCAGCGCTGACTCTGGACCACTTTCACCGGAACAAGCAGAGATAGCTAGTCTAATTATGGATTCGGCAAAACGTTCAGCACCCCCTGTTAAACACCGGGCTAAGATGTCTAAGTCACAGTTGCAAGCGCTTTTCGAGAAATTTTTTGAATCAACAGGGCTTTAAATTATTTTTGATTTAAACATTTCTATTTTGTTATGTGTTGTGTCTGCACTTCCGTTTTGTTCCAACTTCATTTTCTATTTGTTGTTGAAAAGTCATGAAAGAAGAATTTGAATGATATTGGAAAAGGTCCGTATATAAGTAGATTAAAATGATGAATAAAGGATTCGCAAGAGATGTAAATTTCTTAAATATGGCGACCGCACCGACCGAACCTTCATCTTCTGGACGCATCCGAACGCAGCTAGGCGTTTTGCGCTACCGCATCAACAACACTCTCAAATCAGCTCAACTCATCGTGAACACACCTCGGGACATCTCAGCTTCCGATACTTCGACACTTGAATATCTTCTGGACCACTCAACTGAACTCATCAACACTCTTCAACACATGAATATCGCACAGGACTCACTGGTGAAAGAATGGACGGCTCTCATTCAACGAAACAAGGATGAACAACAAATACAAAAGGATTATTACGATATGTATGGTCAGTTGCCTTTGCATGAGCTTTCTTCTACTGTAAAAAACTTGCAACGTTTCAAGTCGCTTTGTCAAGGTGAAATTACGTCTCGTGTTGCTAATCATTCTTATGTTGATTCTGAGACCCTTGTCGAAATTCATCCTCCTTCCAATCCTCCGGTTCCCATTTCTAACAATACCACTCAAGTTCCATCTCAGCCCATTCAATCTTCGCAACCCGTAGCTCAAACTGGTTCTAATTATCCAATGACGTTCTATTCGCAACCATCAAACCCACAGTTTTCACGTTCGGCTTTTCTTGAGCACGCCACACCCACGATCAAACCTTTCACCGGCATTCGCAATGAATATCACGATTTCCGCTCATTGTTTTCGACTGTTTATGGCAATCATCCTTCACTCACTCCTATTCAAAAATTCTGCGCTCTCAAAAATCTTTTGCGTGGCGAACCTTACCAGCTTATTTGTTCTTTGCCGCTTACCGCTTCCAATTTCGATGTTGCTTTGTCTACTCTCGATCAGTTGTACGGTCGTACCCGTCCTCTCCTGCAATCGCTTCATCAACAGTTGCTTGAGCTTCCACCTTTGCATCCAAATGAACGCAATTCTCACAAAATTCTATCGGTCTATATAAAGGTCTTCTCTCTCGTGCAGCAGATGCAGAATGCAGGTGTGAATCCAACTGATTCCCAAACTCTCGGTATGACCGTGCGCACAAAATTCCCACGCTGGATCAACTCCAAGCTGCAATCACGTGAAAAGAATGAAGTTCTCTCAATGGAGCAAGTCTTATCTGAGATCCGAACCATCATTGAAGAAGAAACAATCGTGGATGAACTTTATCACCAATCAATTACCGAGAAAACAATGTTCACATCATCTCCTCCTCATCATCGGAGTCTGGGTCACATCAACAGCAACCCTCGTGCCAATCCAGTCCATCGCAACAACTTCAATCAGCAAAGAACCAACGCCAACCAATCCCGAACCGAGTTCCAACGAACTGGTCCCCCGTTTCGATCAAATAACCCGATTTGCCCATTCTGCGCCAAATCTCACTGGGCTAACGAATGCTCACTTTCGATACCTCAACGTCAGGAACAAGTACGCATCAATCAACTATGTTACAATTGTCTCGGGCAGCATCCCGTCAAAGAATGTCCCTCGCGGATCTCATGCCGCCAATGTGGTCGACGTCATCACTCGTCACTTCATTCCAATCCCGCAAAGTTCAGCCAACCGCCAAGGAATACTTATCAAGCCCCTGCAATGAATCACTCTTCGCCTCGTCACGGTTCAGGCCGCACAGATGCGCCACGTGACCCTCGCCAGCATCAAGGGAACAGACAACCCTCTGGCCGCTCTTGGAATCCTCCTCATTCCATGCAGACCCACTATGTGAATGAACAACCAGCCGCTGATCCACAACTCAACTACCCGACAAGTACTTTCGTTCCCAACTCAACAACTTCTCTGCCCTTCGCGCAGCTCGCCAGCACTCACAATTGCAATCAGACAAATACAACGGAACCAACTCCTCTTCAATGCATCGAAGTACAAGCACACAATCCGGCCAATCCTGAGCTCCACTGCAAGCTCCTCGTCTTCTTCGACAGTGGATCTACCCGCTCGTACATCACTACAGCCGCAGCCCAGAAACTTCGACTGCCGATTACTAATGAAACGGAACTTCACGTGAACACTTTCGCCAACAACGATACCAAAACCATCACCTCCACGCATCACGAACTGATCCTCAACTCACTGACTGACACGCACGTCCCAATCACCGTCCTCGCGATCCCACAGCTCACAAAGTCAATCCCGACAGTCCTCGTTTCACCAATGTGACATTCAACTGAACTGGAACAACTCGAATACGTCTCACGCACTCCCGACATTCTCATCGGCAGTGACCTACTTTGGACTCTTTGGGACATCGGCGGACCGAACTCCTACACACAAGACATCGGCAACGGATTCACCATTCTGAATACACTACTTGGACCCATCGCAACTCGCAAGCGAACCTTGAACGCAGTACTTCGACAACCGCACAATGACGTATGGCCGCTCCGGACGCCGGCCGCTCCGGACGGCCGCTCCGGACGACCCACTTCTTCTCCAGGTACAGAACCTCTTCGACAACTCTCTGATCCAAGATGAACCCGTCAGTACCAACAAGAACCGCCCCGATGATCATCCTGCAATGAAATTCGTAATGTCAACCCTTCTGCAAGACCCCGCCGACGGTCGTTACTTCATTCGCTTCCCAGTTCAAGACCCGCCATTACGGATACCCGACATGCGTCCGCTCGCCGTTCGAAAGCAAATGTTCGTCTTCCGTGAACTCAAGACACGCCCTGAACTCGAACTCAAGTACTTCAGCTACTTCAACGAATTGATCAGTGACGGAGTCATTGAAGAAGTACCTCCCGATGAACTCGCCCAGTCTGCACGAACAGTCTGCTACATCAGCCACTTCGGAGTATTCAAGGATTCTGCCACAACTTCCGCTCGTCCCGTATTCAACGCAACAGAACACCTGAAAGGTTACGACAGCTTGAACAGTCAACTCGATCCTGGACCGTCACTTCTTCGATCCCTGCAAGAACTCCTTCTGGAAATTCGTTGTTTCCCGAAGCTGATTTCTGGAGACATAAAACGCGCTTTCCTTCAACTTGGACTTCAAGACACTGACAAAGACCTGTTCCGCTTTCTGCTCCCCAAGGATCCCGGTCAACCACCCAGTGCTAACAACCTCAAGGACATGCGTTTCCGAAGAATGCCTTTTGGACCCACATCATCCCCGTTCCTCTTACAGGCCGTAATCCGCTTTCATCTGCAACACAACGAAGTCGAGCTTGCTCAAGAAATCGCCAAGTACATATATGTGGACAACATCTTCCTTCCCTTCAACAACGCTGCCGAAGCCCTCCACAAACAGACACAAACCAAGGAACTCTTCGACAATTGCGCAATGACTGTCCGCGAATGGTGGTCGAATGACCCTGATGTCAATGCTCAACTAGCACTTCATGAAGGCACAGTTCAGCCTTCAAAGAAAATTCTTGGTCTCCATTTCGACCATCAACTGGACCTGTTCAGCATCAAACCAGCCCAAGCTCCTGACACGTCGCAAGGATGGACCAAACGCAAACTACTCGCATTTCTCGGAAGTACCTTCGATCCCCTCGGATTCCTCTGCCCCGTCACCACAACACTGAAACTACAGTTCCAGAATGCAATGCGACCGAAAATTTCACTGGATGAACGACTCCTCGATGTCGAGGTTCACGGCCTCAACATTTTCATGCAATCATGGTCAACTGATCCATTCGATGTTCCTCGCAAAATCACCGATTCGCCTCAACACGGACACGAGCTTCACGTTTTCTCTGACGCCAGTGGCCGAGCCGCGGCAACATGTGCCTACGTCAAGAACCTCTCTACTTCTGCAACTCAACTCGTCTGCGCAAACTCCAAGTTGGCACCACCTCAAGGAATGACCATCCCTCGCCTGGAGCTTGGAATCGTCATCGCATCCAAAATGGCTAAGAAACTCGTCGAGACCCTTCCCGTCCAGATCCATCGCGTTTTCATGTGGAACGACAGCTCAGTTGCACTTCACTGGGTACTCGGGCATGCCTCTACAACCACGGACAAGGGACAATTTGTACGAAACCGAGTCAAGACGATCCATTCTAATCTTGAAGCAACGTCTCATGAATTTCGACACATCTCCGGAACTGACAACCCTGCTGATCTACCAAGTCGTGGATGTAACTTCACCGATATGAGAAAACGTTGGCCTGCATAGCTAACTGGACCGGACTGGCTTCACAAGGCGAAAGAAGAGTGGCCAGAATCGTTCAACTCCGAGAACTTACCCACAACGCCCCAAGATCACTTGAACTTCGCTTCCACGTCTCCTGACTCGGACGTCACGCAACGGATCTTCAACTTCGCTTACCGCAACAACAAACTCGTCAGTCTAGCCGAGCATCTTCTCCTCCGTCGCGCGCAACACGATCACCCGCCTACTGATCGCGAACGGTGTCAATACAATATATTCGATGATTACACCAGTCAACACGGCCCCTTGCTTCGATGCCGCCCTCGCACATCAACCAATCTACCCGAATCCTACAACCGACTATATCCAATCTTCCTCTGCAAAACGTCACCACTTGTCAAGCTGATCATCCTTCACTTCCACAATCAAGAACGTCACGCTGGAACCGCTCATGTGATTACTGCAATTCGCCAACACTTCTGGATTCCCAAACTACGTCCACTCGTGAAATCAACCATTCGCTCCGACTGCTACCATTGCAAGCGCTACGTTCACAAACCTTACCGGCTTCCCACGTTCGCACCTCTTCCCATCGAACGCCTCACACGACCCAGCCACCCATTTGAATCATGCGGACTGGACTACGCTGGACCATTTGCTGTGAAAGACGACAACAGTCCCAGAAAAGTATGGATCTGCCTCTTCACTTGCCTCTCCACTCGTGCCGTCCACTGTGAACTCGTCAAGTCTCTCTCGTCCATCGACTTCATCCGAGCTCTTCGTCGATTCGCATCTTTCTTTGGATTTCCTTCCAAGATCGTCCTGGACAATCAAACCGCTTTTCATCTGGCAGCCAAAATCCTCGGACACACCACAGGCGACATTCAATTACCGACGGGCCTGTCCAAGTTTGCTCAATCTCACGGAACGCTCTTCCATTTTACGACCCCACACTCACCGTGGGAAGGTGGAATTTATGAGCGTATGATCGGACTCTTCAAACAATCCCTGCGACACTCGTTTTCCCGGAAAGCACTCGAACTAGAAGAATTTCGCACGGTGATTCCCGAAGTATGTGCAGTACTCAATCGACGACCGCTCGTCCCCGTCTACTCAGATGAACACGACATTGACGTTCTCCGCCCCTGTGATTTTCTGATGCCAACAGCTGGCAGATTGGAATTACCGACGCTCGACACCTCAGATGAATGGACGCCCCAAGCAACTTCACAAACTCAAGTCGAAACCTGGCTCCGAAAATCTCAAGCGCTCCTCCACAAGTTCTGGAATGACTTCTCCTCCAACTACATCACGGCTCTCCAACAACGCTGGCAGAAAAATCACGCTCATCAAAGAGGATCCAACGCACAAGCTCCACAAATTGGCGGCATCGTGTTGATCGTTGATGAAGCCAGCCCACGACACGACTGGCCGCTCGGACGAATCATCAACCTTCTGCGTAACGATCGTGTTGCTGAAGTGCGCAGGTTCGATGGTAAGACCTACGCCCGACCATTCTGCGACCTCGTCCCACTGGAGACCTCCTCAAGCGATTCTGTTCGTCCTGACAAGCCGCCCACTGCTACTGTGGAGACCCCCGTTCAACAACGCCATCAAATGGTCACCCGCAGCAAAGCAAAACTTCTTCACACTACGATCGCCTGCCTCGTCATAGCCTCTCTTCTCTCTGTCAGTCACGCCGCTGCTTGCAACGAACAATTCGACAATGTGCTCTATCTTCCTCCCTGTGCCGCCCGAACAATTGCAATCGCCCAATCAAAGGAAACGTTGTGCCATCTACCGATTAACTGTCCCAATGGACACACTCAAGAACTATCCACGATCAATCCCAAGTCTTACTGCGGACCGTACTGTCCTTGCCCACAATGGAGCTCTGGATGTGTACATCTTCTCCCAATTACCGTCCATCCTCCTGATTCTGCAACGGAAGCTCGACTTGCGACCCTTCGACCACCAGAAACCTGCTCGTTCGATCCGAATGAAGAAAAATGCTCTCGTCTCAGCCACACGAAGACTTTCGCGCAAATCGCTCTTCCATCTGGAGCAATTCACGTGGTGAACCACCTGCAAGTATCTTTGGTGGATTTCGATCGCAATGGGCCCGTCGTCTGTTATTCCACGCAGAATCATGAACTTCACGTCACTTCTACTGCCGAAATCGTACCCAATTCAGTCACCGGTACCACTCGCCTCTGCATGTTCGTTCAATGCGCTCCGGACGCCCGTACCTTCTGCTTCTTCCCACCAATTCCTGCACTTCTTCAAGGACTCAACTTCACTGTACCGGTCACAGCATGGGGTTCCGCAACGTACACATACTACCCGTTCCTGAATCTGAACATTCCCGCCAACCCACGACTGGATGGTAGTTGCCGCGACAACACAATTGAGCTGGCAATTACGGTCCCATCGACAACCACTGCACAATACAGTATCGACATCTGCTACGACAATTTCTGCTCCTCACGATCAACAACAACTCAGAGCCTCAGAATTCAACTTCCAAATTTGCCGGTCAATGCAGAACTTCTCCTTCATCTCTGGAAATCAGGATCAATCACGTCTTCCCTGAACATCACATGTACGAGCCTGTGCAGCGCCACGTGCACCTGGTGCTGGTCTCACCTTCGTTACCCGCAGTGTCTCACCACATTCGAATGGGTACAAGTATATATTCTTCTCAGCCTCTTCGCAGTGGTCGTACACGCACTCTCTCACACATTGAACATACTCGCATACATCAGCAAGCTGTTCTTCTGCATCTGCAAAATCTTCATCATCTTCCGCGTCTTCAACCCTATCATCAAACTCTTCCGACCAATCCTCTACATCGTCAAGCAATTGATCTGCCTACCACTTCAACCTTTTCGAGCTCTTCATGGACTCTTCTTCCGACAACGACCACCCGCTCGCCGCCAATGGATCCCACCATCAACTGTTCTCACCATCATCGTCTTCATTATCCTCGTCCCCACTTCGTCGCATGGATACACCACGACAACGTCGCTAGACAGCTCCACAACTACATGCATACAACATGACAACATTCTCAACTGCAGCACCGAGGGAACGACAATTCTCAATCTGCACGCCAACAGAGCAGAATCCTGTATGGTGATCACCAACAACAAGAACGACCCCCTGGGAACACTGTCACTTCGTGTAGAACATCTGCAAACCATATGCAACAAGGACACTCTGTACTACACTCGCGACCACGAACTCAAAGTACAAAGTCATCACCGCTGCGACGAATGTGGATCTTGCTCCGACAACGACTACTGCAAGCGCATTACCGCCGACACGATCATCCCCGAGTTCGACGGCGATGCACGAACCGCTCCCGGTTACACCTCCTGCTACTCCGAATGTGGTTGTGTCACATGTGGTTGTTTTTTCTGTTCTTCTTCGTGCGTCTTCTCTCGATTGTACGCCATGCCCACTAGTTCAACGATCTACGAAGTTTTCCGCTGCCCCAGCTGGAACATCCGAATCACCCTGCACGCAAGTCTTCAATACCAAGGCGTCGAAATCAGCCACTCCTCCACCGTCCTGCCCGGCGAACAGTACACTCTGCCTACTGTTCCAGTCACCTTCACGATTCTCAGTTCTTCTCTACCACCCTTACCGATCTTGGGAAACGACTTCATATCGGATGGAAAGAGAACTGCTTTCATCACTGCTAACCCTCCCAACCACTTCACTGGAGGACTCGTCGGACAACTACAGTGTGCTTCCCGGAACCGAGCCATCGACTTCAAGTGTAACTTCCGGCCGCAGATCTGCTCCTGCTCTCAAGCTTCCCGATCCCTACTATGCGCCTGCCCTTCCGGAACCATCAGCGACAACATCGACACGTATCTGCCCACAACCCTCCATAATATCGAATTTCTACCACACCAGGACACCATTCTCGCCCGAATCGGACTCTCCCAACTCCAAGTACAAGCGACATTTGCTGGACTTCAACTCTCCGTTCTTCGTCATGATCACAGCTGTGACGTCACTCCCCTATCTCTCACTGGATGCTTCTCTTGTGGGGAGGGTGCACTACTCACGTACAAATGCCACAGTGATCTGGAAACCATCGCAATAATTCAATGTGTATCTTCAATTGGAACAATAGTATGCGACAACAAGAACAACGTCAAGCAAGCAAGACTCCTGCTCGCCAGCGGAGCCGTCTCAATTAACTGCACAACTCATTGCGGTAGAAAGACACATTTCATGTTGGAAGGAAAATTGAACGAGAAAGAGCAGAAAGAGACTGAACTGAAGACCCTCAAAATTGAAGAAATTGCCCATAATGAATTCACTGCTTCCGCTTATATTTTGAAACTTGCTTCGAGCTTGTTCTCTGCTTTGCTAGGCACACCACTCCTTTATTTACTCATTGTTGTAATCATCATTTACCTTCTAACAAAATTCCAATTACCTTTGTTTCGTAAGGTTAAAGCAACATAACCTCTCTTTCCTTGATTGGGAGTGTAAAATAATCTTTAAATTATTTTTGTTTTAAACATTTCTATTTTGTTATGTGTTGTGTCTGCACTTCCGTTTTGTTCCAACTTCATTTTCTATTTGTTGTTGAAAAGTCATGAAAGAAGAATTTGAATGATATTGGAAAAGGTCCGTATATAAGTAGATTAAAATGATGAATAAAGGATTCGCAAGAGATGTAAATTTCTTAAATAACTTTCACCGGAACAAGCAGAGATAGCTAGTCTAATTATGGATTCGGCAAAACGTTCAGCACCCCCTGTTAAACACCGGGCTAAGATGTCTAAGTCACAGTTGCAAGCGCTTTTCGAGAAATTTTTTGAATCAACAGGGGACTTTCACCTCCGGAGAATTACCATGTTTTGCGCGTTAGGATTTTTTGGTATGCTGAGGTGCGAAGAACCGTGCGATTTACGGTGGAAACATATACGGAGAGTAGAGAACACTTTGCTGATAACGGTGGAACGATCCAAAACCGATCAGTTTGCCTCTGGTGCGAGTGTAGCCATACATCTGGAAACGGGTGGTTTTATGGCCAGATTTTGGGATGGTGTGACTAGAAAGGTTAGCAGAGCGTCTCATTATAACCACTGCAATCACTCATTAAAATAAGCGTAATTTAGGGCAAGGGGGAAAATTTTTTTGCCTTTCCTGACGGCGTGTAAATTTTCAGGCTGAAGAGGGTTCCGCCAGACCATATTGTCACTGAATCGGAAATAAAATTTGTTTGTGAAGGTGTCTTGGATGTGGAAGCACAAAGGAAGTTTTTTACGTAGCAAAGTGTAGTAAAAATATATCGTTTCGTTCTAATTCTTAGTGCATGGAGAAAGCAAAAAATACAGTATGAATTCCATGTTAACATGCAAATTTGCAATTCGAGATGACCATGTCCCTTTAATAAGCAAAAAAAAATTAATAGAACAACAAATTAACCTGAAATTCCTGTCGACGTGCGCAATCACAGGGACGAGAAACGAAGACACGCGAAAGGTAATGTTCTAAAAGACTATAATATATATTTCTTTAAAGTTTAAAATGCGCTACGTGACCAAATGACCTGAAAGTTCACAGGCCAATTCAATTACTCAACCTCCAGCCGTGTTCTAAAACTAGTAGCGTTGTTGCGCAGGATACAATCCTTATCATTCTCTTCTCAAGAAGCTTATTATTCAAAATAATTTACATTTTCAAGAATCCATCGATCCTACGGAATACGCCTCGTAAATCACATATCTATACGTGCATCAAGGACGGTAACTCGGAGTGATCTGGTACTATGAAAACTGGCACAGAGCTGGATACATGGGGCAGTACACAGACCCTTGACTCAAACACTACCTGAATGTTTAAGTAAGTGGTATTCAGAAAAGAGTAATGAACGGATTTTCGAATGTAAGGAAAAGAGTAATGAACGGATTTTAATGTAAAGAATACGGTGTGCATCACTCTAACGCAATCGACCCGCGTCCGATTCCGGCCCGTGCAACTTTGAAACCACCACCCGGCGAGGGAAGTATGAGCGATCCCTCCTCGCCCTATCCCAATGACGTCGAGCATTTGTCATCGAAACTCTCGCCTATAGATAGATATATATTATATAGAGATTTATATATATATATATATACTCTCTAATAAGATATCTATATATATATATATATATATATAAGATATATGTATATAATATATATATCCTTTGTTAGCGCGATAGCGTACATAGTTGGGTTGATCCGAGAGCCCTTTTTCCAGTTTCACCCTGAATTGGTCCTATACCAAAAATTGAAATTCTTTCGATCTAATTAGTAAAAGACCACATTTTATAATACGCACAATTTCAGATAAAAATATCACTTGCACGAACTTGGTGACCAAATAAATCAAAATTTGCAACATGCGGAGAAATTGTTGTGTGTGTGTGTGTGCCCCCCCCCCCCCCCCCCTTCACTCAACCCAGTCTTGCGCGCACCCAATTAAACAGACGGTATTTTAGACGCCCAATTTATTGAGTACTTTATTTGCAAACGAAATTATTCATCATTATAGTCTAAATTATTCATCATTATAGGCAAACGTAACTATTCATCATTATTTTCATCACTAATAGTAACTAAAACGTCTTGGTTGGCAGATGCAACCATTCCATTCGAACTGGTTATTTCCGGTTACCTATAATGCATATGAAGGGAAGTGAGGCATGATTGAAGCACCTTATTGATTGATTGCCGCGAATTTTTTATTCTAATTATCCTGACTTGCATGTGAATGTAGTTTTCGGAAATCCGTTCAAAATCCCACTGTAGCATCGCCTATTTAATTAAACGTCCAGGCCCATTTGAAAATGCACCTATTTTTCCATATTATCCGCGTTCACGAACGATCCATTGCTTGTTTTAAGAACTATTTTTACTAAAAAGTTATTAACCCTAGTCGCTTACGAACAAAAGAAATTATATAACCCAACGATGAAGCTCGAATGTGCGCGACAAACCCTGGCGTAATAATAATAATAATATAATATTTATTGGTCGGATATACCATGTACAATACGTTACGAAACTATGTAATCCCCTTAAAGGATCGCAGTCACTTCAAATTCGCCTTTTTTTATTCGCTTTTCATTATATATTCAAATATGTGAAGAAAACTATGGTTCCAGCACCAAAGTACGGCAAAACGAACTCAGGGAGATAAATCACTGCGCATGACTCTTACTAATATACCGTAGTTTATAATTGCACGTAAAGCGGTTGATAATAAATACCCTGCAGTGATAACCACAGGCCAGGCGTAACCCTGCAGGCTATTCACTCTCCAAGTACGGCAATTGCATATGTAAATGCATCGGCGACAGTAATTTACCAAAACTCATTTGCATTGATTTCTCTGCTTCTTCATTGTTGCAATGTTAATCACACATTTTGGTCAATGCTTTAGAGGACCCTATGTTCAATCGCGCTTCTCTGCACACAATAAGGCACAACCTTACAAACAGTCCTTTATGGTACCTTGTAGAACTTTTTATGGCGAACATTTTATATAAAAGGTTATGTTTCTAAGCTTACACGGAAGGAAGTTATGAAGTCTTTAAGTATGCATAAATGCGCCCGCCCTTTCTAAACTTCGCAATTCGCGCACTTCAAACTTCAAACAATAACTTCCTTCAAAATGCACTTATAGGATCGCAGTCACTACAAAATCATCATTTTGCTTCGAGTTCACTTGAATTTAGTAAAGAATAGAGACAAATACTTTACCAAGACAGAGTGTTTTGAATTCCAACTCAGGGAGTGAACAAGTAGAAAAGTACTCTTAAATAGATACCGCGGGATTATGAAACGTGTAGTGATATGCCTACAGGCCCTTGCACTATGTAAAAATATAATATGCAGATATTTGCCGAAATAATTTGCATACTCCCGATCTGGATGCAGATGTGGGAACACGTTTCATAATCCCGCGGTAGCTAATTAAGAGTACTTTCTACTTGTTCACTCCCTGAGTTGGAAGTCAAATTATTCGGTGTTGGGAAAGTTTTTTTCTCTATTCTTTACTAAATACAAGTAAACTCGAAGAAAAATGATGATTTTGTAGTGACTGCGATCCTTTAACAAGATTATTTTTTTAATCGTGATGTTCATGACTTTGCCGAATTCAGCAGATCATTTTTACTATTAAAATTAGCCCAAATTAGCCTAATTGCACAATTGCTTTAATTTTTGTGCTGAAAAAGACAGTGTTTATGTTTTCGCCATTCTTGTTTTGGCCGCGTTAAAGGGAGAGGCCCACGGGAATAAAGTTTTCCTTAGTTTACTTTCACAGAATGTCCGGAATTTCAGAAAAATTACTGTGAAAACAGCATTGCTCGAAGCCTAGAACTCACAGAGTTATTCCCCGACAAACAGTTCGGCCAGGTACCGTAGCCAGGAACGTTTCTACTGTTTATATCCATCCATTAGCGTTCTTTATGTCCCTAATAATAGGTAAACGAATGAAGATCACTCCTACGATTAAGACAAGGCGTTTACAGTACTGTAATACCCTAAAAGCTCAAAATTTATTCCGACTACGATACCTTGCCGAACACCGAACTGTTTGCCGGGGAATAACTCTGTGAGTTCTAGGCTTCAAGCAATGCTGTTTTCCCCGGAATATTTCTGAAATTCCGGACATTCTGCGAAAGTGAACTGAGGAAAGTTTTTTCTCCCTGTAAGATTTTTCCAAAAATTTCGTACGAGTTTTCTAGAGGGATTCGTTCGTGCTGAGAAACCGTGTTGTAATATGCAAAGTAGGAGTACCGTAGTTAGATCCACAGAAAAGAGGGGACCACTATTTTTTGGGTGGGCCTGAGCCTGGTTTCTGACTTGTAGATGTAAATTAGGTCATGCGAAAAGAGGACAATATTTTATCGTGGAAAAGAGTCCTTGAATGGTAAGTTTGGGTTTCATCCTGTTTTAAATCTAGGAAAAGAGGCCAATAATTTGAACAGGATTCTATAAAAAGTGGACAATATAAATTATATAATATGTAATATCCTGAGCTTGCTCTCAAATCAGTCCTTTTTATTACCCAAACTGGGGCATTTCATTTATGCAATCAATCTTCCGATTTTTACACGAATTAACTTCTCAGTACTAAATGTAAGTGTTACTATCTGAAGCGGCTTTTAGAATATCATAGACGGTAAACGTGTTCCAGATTAGCGTGCCATCCAGTTAAAATAGGAAAACTAATAGCATAAAAGAAATGACCCAGTTTGGGTAATAAAAAGGACTGATTTGAGAGCAAGCTCAGGATATTACATATTATATAATTAATATTGTCCACTTTTTATAGAATCCTGTTCAAATTATTGGCCTCTTTTCCCAGATTTAAAACAGGATGAAACCCAAACTTACCATTCAAGGACTCTTTCCACGATAAACATATATATATATATATCTTATATCTATTTACAATCCTTAGTTGAAAAGATCATCCTGTTTTAATCTAGGAAAAGAGGCCAATAATTTGAATCGGATTCAAAAAGGGTATAGTATAATACTTGGGATTGTGCTCAAATCAGGCCTCTTTATTACACAAACTGGGTCATTTCATTTATGCTCTCAGGCTTCCGATTTTTTACAGGAATTTTTAACATCTCAGTATCACCTTTAACCAATTTTAGAACAGCATAAACGTCGAATGTGTCCCATCATAGCGAGGCATCCAAAGAAAAAATTGGAAAACTAATGGCATAAAAGAAATGACCCAGCTTGGGTAATAAAGAGGCCTGATTTGAGCACCATCCCAATTATTATATTGTACCCGTTTTGAATCCGATTCAAATTATTGGCCTCTTTTCCTAGATTTAAAACAGGATGAAAGCCAAACTTATCAATCAAGGACTCTTTTCCACTATAAATTATTGTCCTCTTTTCATATCTCGTATTTAGGCCCATCAAGGTAAACCTATATTTACGATACGTTCGTAATGACTGTAAAGCATGTTTATCACATATATACAAGCCAAATTTCGCCTACATTCACCCTGGGAACTTTGTCCGATGAGCAGCTCATAGTATAAGTACACCGTAAAACTTTAAAAAAAATAGCAATGTTTATGTTGCTTTTAACCAGATATAAAAAAAACTTTACCGAGCAATGAACAATAGAGAGCAACGATTGCGTGATCTCGAAAATTGTATGATTTATTTTGAAGACCTCCCTTATGGGGTTAACAAGTACAAGTATGGTGAAAATTTACAGTATTTTGGAAAACCCATTAATCTTCCTTCAACTTAACTTTTTTTTGATTGACGTACCTAGTTTATACTAAGGAAAAAAATACTATTTAAGTAGCAAAACATAGCCGAAATACACCCTGAAAGACGCGTGAAGTTACTTGTTTCAAAGGAACGCGCGAGGTCACGCCCCCAGGTGCACAGAGATACACTGAGAGCCGATGAGTTGCGCGCCGCAACATTTCGGGAAGCAAAATGCGCGCCGCAAACGAATGGGAAACAAAATGCGCTCCGAATACAAAAGGTGCGCAAGCATGCGCGCCGATCCTTTGCGGGAAACACTTTTCTCGGATCGGCGCGCAAGTTGCGCCCCGCAACATTTCCGCACCATTTCGACAACTTTTTTGAAAGAGCTCGGAGAATATGCCGTAACTACAGCTGATGTACCTATATTTTTCCGCAAGCACAGGTCTCACATGTGTTATTCTCCCCGCAACGTTTCCGCAACATTTCGGCAACGTTTTAGGGAGTGTTTCCCGCAACAAAACGGCACATGGAGTCCGGCGCACATCAAATTTTTTTGCGGGAAACACCCCCAAACTGTTGCCGCGCGCAACTCTTGAGTTTCGTTGTACGCACAAGAAAATTCTTCCGCGTGTTGAGCTAATTTTACTAATTTGCTCATAAAAATAGTTATTGTTGATATTTTGCTCTGAAATGTTCGCAGGTATTACAAAATACATTCTTTTAACTAACTAGATCGAAGGAATTTCCGGTTTTCGTCTAGAAACAAAATCAGGGTGGAAAAAGGGAGAAAGGGCTCTCGGATGGAACCCAAACTAAGTTAGCGCTATCGCGCTAACACAGGATTTATTTAATTTAAAAGTCCTAGTTGCTACTAACAATACAATAATTAATATGGTTGTAATTTGTTATACAGTAGAAATTAGAAATAAACGCGCGCAATAAAGCCACGCCCCTAAGTGCACAGAGATACAAAGCCCGCAATTCTTCCGCGTGTTCCGAGAATTTCGCTGATTGGCGCATATATTTTCTTAAAGTTAATATTTTTCTCTGAATTTTTCGCAGGTAATATAAAATACGCTCTTTTAACTAACTAGATCGAAAGAATTTCAAAATTTCGTCTAGAAACAAAATCAGGGTGGAAAAAGGGAAAAAAGGGCTCTCGGATGAAACCCAAACTATGTTAGCGCTATCGCGCTAACAAAGGATATATATATATATATATATATATAACTATCAGCCAGGGATAGATCTATAGAACGGAGGGAGGAATAGTAAGGGGTTGAGAATATATAGAGAAGAGAAGATAATATATATATGTGTTATATATAGATATTAAAACGATGTAGCAAATAAAAGAAAATATGAATGAAATAAAAGATAATAAACGGACGCGGGAAAATATACCAAAATTGTGCATTCTTACCTGTAGTTCTTACTGTAGTTGCTCGCGTTCAAAAAAAATCAAAATACTATAATTGGCGCCCGTTTTACAGCAAACAGTAATCCGAGTTTTTTCGGATTTCAAGCCGTGATCGGAGTTTTTTTGGAGTACGATCGGAAAAAACTCCGAACACTGAGAGCCTATGAGTTGCGCACCGCAACATTTCGTGAAACAAAATGCGCTCCGCAAAGGAATGGGAAACAAAAAGCCCGCCGAATAGAAATGGGGCGCAAAATGAGCGGCGATCCTTTACGGGAAACACTTTTCTCGGTTCGGCGCGCAAGTCGCGCCCCGCAACATTTCCGCACCATTTCGGCAACTTTTTTGAAAGAGCTCGGAGGATCTGCCGTAACTGCAGATGATGTACCTATATTTTTCCGCAAGCACAGGTCCGACATGTGTTGTGTGGTCAAATGGTCTAAGGCGCTGTTTAGAGAAAGTACGACAACAAGAGTGTATGTAAGTATGTTCGAATCCAACCCTCTGCTTTCTCTTTGCAGTTGCCACTGATCCCGCAACGCTTCCGCTACATTTCGGCAACGTTTTGTGGGTGTTTCCTGCAACAGTTTGGGGGTGTTTCCCGCAACAAAACGGCAACCGGAGTCGTTGAAAAGGCTTTTGCGGCGCGCATCAAATCCTTTTGCGGGAAACATCCCCAAGCTGTTGCTTGCCGCGCGCAACTCTTGAGTTCGTTGAAATCACAATAATCCGAGTTTTCTTGGAGCATGATCGGAGTTTTTTTTTTGGAGTTTTCGGTTTCCTGTGAATGTATTCTTTTTTTTCATTTTTTTTTTGCATTTCTGCAATTTCTGTTTTTGTCTAATTTGTTGCTGTTTGCTTTATTATTTCCTCATGGAAAATGAAAAACCCCGATATGTGCCCGATTATCGCAAAAATAACCCCGATATGTGCCCGATCAAGTCCCTCAAATAATCGGGCACGGATCGGGCAATATCGGGGACTGATCGGGCACATATCGGGGGTTTTTTGAGCTGCAGATGCAACAAATATTGTTTCAATTACGGTACTAAGAGCAATTAAAAGAATACAACAAACACAACAGGCTCCTCCCACTCCGAATACAGTTAGAAAACACATATTTGCGCATACAAAAAAAACATTTATTAAAGTGAGAAACAAAAAAATATAATAAAGTAGTGATTAAAGACCGTACACAATAAATAAGAATGAAGCATTAAGCACAAGAAAACCAATAATGCAGATGCTTCAATTGGGGGATGTGTAGAGAAAATAGGGGGAATATAGCATTCCAACTTACAACTAATGTTTACTGCTTCAATAATAACTCCTACTAAGTGAAACCATGTATCAACTACAGCATTCAATGTATTATTCAAAAGTAGGATTAACCAGCACTGGAATAACATAGTAAATAAGCGTAGTATAGTGCAAATTAAACAAAAAGCTTCAATTTCTAAAGTTTAGATTAGTGCTAAACTAATAAACAAATGAATGGAGGCAGTTTTAAATTAGCAACGCTAATAGGAGAGCTATTAAAACAGGGTAATCACCGCTCTCCTATGTGCTTCACGGGTGCAATCGTGCAGGCTGATTTCTTTCATGAGCGGCTCCTTCGGCCGAGTCAGCCGTCCTTCAAAACCATATCCAAGTTGTCTGGGAGATTAAGCCGAGTTAACTGCGCCCTGAAATCGAAGCCATTAATATGACAAGATATGAACGTAGCAATTCCTGAAAAGGTACATATGTATACGTTGTCATCGTATGCAGTCAAGAGCCTCACAAGTAAGTGTAATGAAGACTTACCTTCATCAAAAAGGGTCAACCCTTGCACTGTGGTAGACTAACCAATTCGGCATACATTCCTTTGGTTTGGGTCCCATGCATCTGCTTCTATTGATGCCTGTAAATCGGCAGCGAGTAGAGTAGTATAGTAAGCAAATACGCGATATAAACAGTAATACAATATACATAGAATGAAAGTTGCATACTTAAGAATATAAGTATATTTTTTTTTACAAAATCGAGGCAAACTTTCCTATTCACAACGTCAAACGTGGATGGCAATCCACCAGACACGTTTGCAAAACACTACTAGAATTCAAAGCTGAATAAACTATTCATATAAAGAAACAAACAAAACACAAGCAGAGCCCGTGGACTTGGGAAAGTTTTCGAAAATCAATCTCGTGGCACATGGGTGCGTTGCGGCGGCTGCGAACACGTGATCGGTTATGATCGGGCACATTTCGGGACATGATCGGGCACATATCGGGGTTTTCGGCATAATCGGGCATATTTCAGGCCTCGTTCCGGAAATGTGCCGGATTATTGGTGATCGGGCACATCTCGGTAACTGATCTGGAACATTTCGGTGTTTTTTGCAATAATCGGGCACATATCGGGGTGTCACTTTCCTGTGTACCGATATGGAACACACAGGAAAGTGAAAACCCCGATATGTGCCCGATTATTGCAAAAAACCCCGATATATTCCAGATCAGTTCCCGATATGTGCCCGATCACCAATAATCCGGCACATTTCCGGAACGAGGCCTGAAATATGCCCGATTATGCCAAAAACCCCGAAATGTGCCCGATCATGTCCCGAAATGTGCCCGATCATGTCCCGAAATGTGCCCGATCATAGCCGATCACGTGTTCGCGGCCGCAACGCACCCACGTGCCAGTCCGAGATTGATTTTCGAAAACTTTCCCAAGTCCACGGGCTCTGCTTGTGTTTTGTTTGTTTCTCTATAACTCTATATGAATACTTTATGCAGCTTTGAGGGTTCTATTATTGTTTACACTAACATGTTTGGTGCACGCTGTAAGTAGGAAACTGTGCCGTGAACTGTAAAAAATTCATTTCTTCTTCAATATGTTAATAACTTCTATATTCTGTGTTACTATTTGTGTCGCGTATTTGTGTACTACTTCACGCGCTGCCGGTTTCCAGGCTTCATTATAACGTGGAAGAATGGGACTCAAGCCAGTGGAATTTATGCCGGATTGGGATACCACATTCAAGCTCCCTTTCTTCTTGATGAAGGTATGTGTTCAGAAGTTCAGATTATTTACTTGCGAGGTTTGACTATATATGGGCGTATGTGTAACGTTTTAGAGATTGCTACTGGAGTATTTTGTACCTTATCATGTTAATTGCTACTATTTCAGAGCAGAGTTAACTGGAAATGATCTCCAACACAATTTGGACGTGATATCAGGGACGATTAAATCATTCGAAGCAGACGCGAATGAAAGAAATCACTTTGTAAGCATAATGGATAGTGGTGGTTTTTCCGTTTTAACAGCTCTCCTGCTAGTGTTCTTTATGGCTGCCTTCAGTCCTTCATTTGTTTCTTATTGTAGCGTTAATATATAAAGTTGAAATCGAAGCTTTCCTGGTCCATACCATACATTACACACCTCTGTTTAGTTATTCTAGTCCTGATTAATACATTGAACACGTATGTACGCTTGAGTTATAAATTCTCTCTACTTTTGCGAACTTCTTACAATTATATAAACTGTGCACTGGCTTCAACAGGACTTTGTAAATCTCCAATTTAGTTGATTACAGCCCTAAATTGTTTTGTTGTACTGTACAATATTTTTCGGTTTCCAGTTCTATAAATGTTTTGTGGACAAACATGTTTATGTGGTTTCTTTTTTACTTGCTTTTTCGTACCGTAGTTGCAACTTTATTCGGAGTGGCAGGAACCTAAAATTTTATTGTATTCTTTTAATTGCTGTCAGTACCGTAATTACAACAATATTTGTAGTGAATGTGGCATAAAAAAACCCGATATGTGCCCGATCAGTTCCCGATATATGCCGGGCTATTCTTGAAAAACCCCGGTATGTGCCCGACCCGTGCCCGATTATTTGAGGGACTTGATCGGGCACATATCGGGGTTATTTTTGCGATAATCGGGCACATATCGGGGTTTTTCATTTTCCATGTTGCTTCACAGGTACAATTGCTTCACTGGCTTAGGCTTAGGCTTAGGAAAGTGAAAACCCCGATATGTGCCCGATTATTGCAAAAAAAAAACCCGATATGTTCCAGATCAGTTCCCGATATGTGCCCGATCACCAATAATCCGGCACATTTCCGGAACGAGGCCTGAAATATGCCCGATTATGCCAAAAACCCCGATATGTGCCCGATCATGTCCCGAAATGTGCCCGATCATAACCGATCACGTGTTCGCGGCCGCAAAACACACAAGTGCCAGTCCGAGATTGATTTTCGAAAACTTTCCCAAGTCCATGGGCTCTGTTTGTGTTTTGTTTGTTTTTATATGAATACTTTATTCAGCTTTGAAGGTTCTATTATTGTTTATACTAACATGTTTGGTGCATTGCCGCTTATGTTTGACGCTGTAAGTAGGAAAGTGTAGGCAGCGAGAGGAAGGGCTAGGCAACGGTACCAATATACGTCGGGTTCGTCGTAAAAAAGTTTCCAGGGGTGAATCTGGACAAAAATTAGTTTGTAGATATTGTAATAAACAACATTAATAAAAAGTAAGAAGAAATCGTAAATATACGTTTATTTTGATGGGCCCGTCCCTTTAAAACAAAAACAAACCCAAATGGTTTCAAACAAAGTATCACTAAATCAAACACTACTTCAAAAAACCAACGAACATTTCAGAATCAGAATGAGAGGATAATTTTATCGTGGAAAAGAGTCCTTGAATGGTAAGTTTGGGTTTCATCCTGCTTTAAAACTAGGAAAAGAGAAAAATAGTTGGATCGGCTGCTATAAAACAATTTCCATACAGAATTTATGCTCAAACTAGGCCCTTGTAATAACCAAACTGGCCATTACACTTACGCTATTCATTTTCCTATTTTTATGCGAAACCTTGATTATTCCAGACAAGAGTGGCGTGAGCATGATGGAAGTGGTCAGTTGGTATTACAAAGGCCTAGTTTGAGCATAAACTCTGTATGGAAATTGTTTTATAGCAGCCGATCCAACTATTTTTCTCCTTTCCTAGTTTTAAAGCAGGATGAAACCCAAACTTACCATTCAAGGACTCTTTTCCACGATAAAATATTGTCCTCTTTTCACATGAGCTAATTTATTAAGTCACGATGTTTTCACCGTTCTTGAGATTTTCATACAAAATAGGATGTTATGAAATCAGGTGGAGTAATCAGATCTTACGAAATCAGAGGCCGTATTCACCACTCAAGGGTAAACATTCTCTAGAGACAAAACTTTTGGAACGCATATTGTGGTGAATGCAAATTTTGTGACATAATCTCGCTTTCTAGGTAAATTTTCTCCCAGACCAGAGACAGTTTTCTCCAGGGGTAAACGGAGTGGTGAATACGGCCTCAGGTGGTTCACGTAACAATAGTTTTTAAAAACAAGCAACAGATAACAAGCAACGTGAACGCTGATAATATGGAGAAATAGGTGTATTTTGAACTGGGCATGATCGTTTAGTTTAGAGGGACAAACCACGAGAAAAAAGTTTTCCTCAATTTGCTTGCACAGTGTCCGGGTTACCAGAGAGATATATGACTGTGAAACCCGCATTTCTTCACGCCTAGAACCTAGAACCCGCAGAGTTATTCCCCGCTAACTGTTCGGCCAGGTACCGCTGTCAGAATGTTTTTACGATTGATAACCGTCCATTGTAATCTTTCTCTACATAACCATGATTAAACGAATCAAGATCATTCCTACGATTATAACAAAACGTTTTCAATACTGTAATGCCCTGAAAGCCCAAGCGTTGACTCTGACTACGGTACCTGGTCGATCATTTTTCTGGGTTTCAGAGTACTATTGCTGAAATTGCCGACATTCTGTACGATTGAATCGAGGAACACTTTTTTCTCGTGGGCCTGACCCTTTAAAGCGGTGATATGGCCAGGTTTTGAAAACTCCATTCCCATGAAAATCTGATTAGAATAAAATGTTCGCGTCAATCACTCAGTAATGTGCTTCACTCCCCTTCGTAGGTAGCCGGAAATAACCACCCGGCTGGTTGCATGTGCCAAATTTAAATTTTGGTTTGATTTTTGCAGAAATTCCATATCTTCTTTGACCCCTTTCATAAAATAAAGAACCTTTGTGATTTTTAGATTGAATTTTGAAATTGTTTGAGCGTTGTTGACTTCTTATTCTAATCATACCGATTTTCATTTGAATGTAGTTTTCGAAAACAAGCAATAGTAATAATAATGATAATAATAATAATAAGATTTGGTAACCATATTTATGTATTCACCGAAGAAATGTACCCTGAAACGTTGCTAGATTGTATTTCAACTGCGCGCACCGGTAGCCCCGCCCCCTAGTGGGGACCGGAGACACAAACAGACATTTTCTCCGCATGTTTTTCAAATTCTACTCATTTGGCCATACACTTGGTTCAAAGTTCATATTTTTTCTTAAATTTTCGCAGATAATATAAAATATGCTATATTAACTAACTAGATCGAAAGAATTCCGTTTTTTGGTCTAGGAACAAATTCAAGATGGAAACTGGAAAAAAGTGCTCTCTGATGTAACCCAAACTATGTTAGCGCTATCGCGCTAACAAAGGATTTCATCAAAATCAAAAACCATAAAAAGTCCATTATATTGCCCCCACAACAACTCTCCGATAGCAGTACGGTAACCAAAACCAAGTATTCACAATCTCTTCTCCTTCACAACCTTACCCGGCTGCTCCGATTCCGATTTATCCCGCAACGGCACTAAGAAAGTTCGGAACGTTTACGTTTAATACGCTTAAATATTCATGTGCTGCTCGCATGTCTTACACAGGGAGTTCTACTTTGCCACCCTGACGTCTGCAGTAGCCTGCATTACACTAAGTGCCATTGGTGACATCTGCAGTACTCTGCATGACAAAAAATGCCAACTCTGACATCTGCAGCACTTTGCATAACGCAAAATGCCATCTCTGACATCTGCTGTACCCTGCATGACACACACCATACGGCAATATGGTGTCGCCTAAGTTTTCTTGAGAACACGCTCGACTATACTGTTCAGTCTCTAGACAGACAGAACCCCCTTTTCTATTTATACTTTTTGTTTGATTTCGTTTTTGTCCCCCCCCCCCCCCCCCCCCCAATTCGTTCTTCGTATTTTAACTATTTAATCCTCACATCGTCATTCTTGCGCTTTTTCTAAGAGTCTAATAAAAATATAAACATACTCTTTCTAGACTTTTGTGGAGCCGGAACATGGAGCCAACTACTATTGACGATCGGGATACAAATCCCTTTAATAGACTTCCCAACGAAATTCTTGAAATAATTTTCTCCCATATAAGGACCAAAATGCTCATAGTAAATGTGCTACCAGTATGCCGCAGATTCTATTGGTCAGTTGGTTACCTTATGTTGTGAATAGAATTAGTTGTGCATTTTTTTATGTTTATTGAGATCGAAAGCCAGTTATGTAAAGCTTTTATGGCGTATGATGCAGAGAAAGGACTGAAAAATGATGACAACGTGAACTCCGAGCCATCGCCGCGCGTAAAAAGTGGGTCCGCCGCTGGAGCGGAACGCACTCCCTTGAAGATGTGCGCCGGGTGCGCCAGAGCGCCAGAGGTGCGCGAGCGCCACTTACAACGCGAAACTCGGCTCCATTGCCGCACCAGATTTCGAGGGGTGCGGCACCAAAAAGAGTGGGGTGCGACACTAGATCTGCACCCCCCGAGGAGCGCCGTACAGGTGCCTGGCTGGTGCGTATCTGGTGCGAAAATAGGACAACAGGCGTGAAATAGGTTTGGCTCTAAATCGGCACTAGTTTGGCACCTGTGTCGCACCCCGGCTCTAGTCTCGCACCTATGCCGCACCCTCACTTTTCTGTCCTCAGCCAAATCCCCAAAACTAGAGCCTGGCAGGTGCGTATCTGGTGCCGCTCTCCTTTTCCGTGCCGTACAGGTGCGGCACTGGAGCCGAGTTTCCCCAGTGTAGTGCGCCCGTGGCGCGCATCAGTGGCCAACATCAGTTGCCAACCTCTGCCGCACTTGCCGTGCCTCCCCTAAGTGTTGCGCCAATTGGAATTGTACACCTGTGGCGCATCAATGGCCAACGTTCCGCGCCCCATAATAGGAGAGCGCCGCGCCCCTGTATCGGACTCTCTTTTTGAGCGCGACGATGGCGCGGAGTTTCACCAGTGGCATTAAGTTATAGAAATCAGAACGCAACTACAATTGACCAATATTTTGTTCAAAACCACGCTCCTTTGCTTTATTATGCATCCCGAATCAAATAACTTTTTGTCTAAAACGCGACACATGGTCGAAGCATATCCACCTTTAGGCCATTGCTTTAAAGGGACAGGCCCATCAAAGTAAACCTATATTTACGAAGTGTTCATAATATGTATAAAGCATTTTTATTACAATATATGCAAACCAAAGTTCACCTACTTTCATCCTCGAGGACTTTTTTCCGATGCGCTCATCGTACGTGTGTACCGTAAAGCTGCTATTTCCAAGCTACATATGCAAATTTAGATCGCATTTTTATTTGCATATGTAGCTTGGAAATAGCAGCTTTACGGTACACACGTACGATGAGCCGGATGAGCGCATCGGAAAAAAGTAGGTGAACTTTGGTTTGCATATATTGTAATAAAAATGCTTTGTACACATTATGAACACTTCGTAAATATAGGTTTACTTTGATGGGCCTGTCCCTTTAAACACTGTTTTCCTATAAGCTATGTCATCTGCACAAAGGCCCTCAGGCGTTTGCTTTTGACGGTTTTCTACGGCAATTTTTTTAGGTTCCTCAGCAACGAAAGATTGTGGTTTCGGAAACTGAAGGTAATACACTCTACAACCTATGTTTCTACCGTCTCTGCATATTAACATCTTTTGCTGAGATAAAGCGCTCAGAAATTTCCATCATTGTTTTCCAGCGCTTCACAAACACTATTTTCGATTTCGAGCACAGAAAACTATAACAACAACAAAGTGAGCTAGTCTGTTCATGTTTATTATGACAAGAAACACTATATATTAAATTGTAGTCTACTTTGCAGGGTCATCCCCTTAACATTCAACTGTGCGATGCAGAATTGAACTCGCCACATTTCTCGGTAGTCAGGTCAGTTTGTTCCTCAATTTCATGAATACCACTAAAGCGAAGACCTTCTTGTGTCCCTCTTTTACATTTAATTTACCCTTCAGGTTAGATTTTTTATAAAGAGTTTAATACAGGATTTGCACGAATTTGCACGGCTAGCACGGCTAGCTACACGCTCATCTGTACGTCCGAGAACTAGTAATACGAAAAAGTAATTACTTTAATTTAGTACATGGAAATCTAATTGTCCACAACACTAATTTGTTGGATTCGCAGACGCGCGCATAGCTAGCCGCGAAACTTGGAGTCATTGGAGATTTAAAGGGAGAGGTCCGTGGGAAAAAAGCTTTCCTCAGTTCACTTTCACAGATTGTCCGGAATTTCAGAAATAGTACTGTGAAAACTGCATTGCTTGAAGCCTAGAAAACTCACAGAGTTATTCCCCGGCAAACAGTTTGGCCAGGTACCGTAGTCAGAATAAATTTTTGAGCTTTTAGGGTATTACAGTATTGGTTAACGCTTTGTTATAATTGTAGGAATGATCCTCATTCGTGTATCCATTATTATGAAGAGAAAGAATGCCAATGGATGGTATATACCGTAAAAACGTTCCTGGCTACGATACCTGGCCGAACTGCTTGCCGGGGAATAACTCTGTGAGTTCTAGGCGTCAAGCAATGCTGTTTTCACAGTAATATTTCTGAAATTACGGACATTCTGTGCAAGTAAATTGAGGAAAGTTTTTTTTTCTCATGAGCCTCTCCCTTTAAAGGGACAGGGTCATCTCGAATTGCACCTTTTTTTTATAATTCTATTGATAGTATGTCCCATGATGGTCAAAATGCGAAAATTGCCAAACTGTGTTACAAGTGCGAAATAGCGTGGTGGGGCTGGAGACGTTTACCACCGTCTATATATTTCAGCACTTTCCCCACCTCTAATTCGACTAAACCGAGCCTCTCCCTTTAAAGGGACAGGGTCATCTCGAATTGCACCTTTTTTTATAATTCTATTGATAGTATGTCCCATGATGGTCAAAATGCGAAAATTGCCAAACTGTGTTACAAGTGCGAAATAGCGTGGTGGGGCTGGAGACGTTTACCACCGTCTATATATTTCAGCACTTTCCCCACCTCTAATTCGACTAAACCGAGCCTCTCCCTTTAAAGGGACAGGATCATCTCGAATTGCACCTTTTTTATAATTCTATTGATAGTATGTCCCATGATGGTCAAAATGCGAAAATTGCCAAACTGTGTTACAAGTGCGAAATAGCGTGGTGGGGCTGGAGACTTTTACCACCGTCTATATATTTCAGCACTTTCCCCACCTCTAATTCGACTAAACCGAGCCTCTCCCTTTAAAGGGACAGGGTCATCTCGAATTGCACCCTTTTTTTATAATTCTATTGATAGTATGTCCCATGATGGTCAAAATGCGAAAATTGCCAAACTGTGTTACAAGTGCGAAATAGCGTGGTGGGGCTGGAGACGCTTACCACCGTCTATATATTTCAGCACTTTCCCCACCTCTAATTCGACTACGGCTACGGTAGCCAGTTGTTTTTATTCAGTCGAGGTAGCTCTTGGCTTGAGGAGCAAAGGAAATTTTCTGCAATTTTTGTAGTTATAGGTGTGAGAAAGTTTACATTTAGGAAAATTGGCGAACAATTGTGTAAATAGTACAGGTTTCCGAGTTGCGTATTTTAAATTTTTGTTTCTTTAGAACCTTCGATGCAATAGTAGCGGAGCAAAAGCGTTGCGAAAATTGGAAGGAAAAGGAAAGGTAGCGGCATAATTGCATTTTAGTCGTGTGAATGAATGCGTTTATCTTTTGTGGGCCAGCCAGAATAACCTGGCTTTACCAAACTTTAACAGGCCTCTCGCCCATACGGGTATGTGATTGAAAGATTTGGTGGTGGGTGGCGGTAGCGTAGTGGTTAACGCAGTGGACCGGTAATCCAAAGACGCTGGGTTCGATTCCCGCTCGTCCAATACCCAATTTTTCGATCACAGTCAAAATCTACCAAACTGTTCATGTTTGTCCTATTGCAGGTTCAGCTCCGCTCCAAGTTGTGGCTTCGTGGGTGCAATCAAACTGTTCAAGAGTTCAGGACGTCGCTTTTGTCTGATAGGCACGGATTCCCTACGCCGGCCGAGTTTCAAGTTGTGGAGTCTGGATAAGATTCTGGTATGAAGAATGGTTTCAGCTCAGAAACGTAGCATATATAATGTCGTAAGGAAAACTAATGCATATTCCTTTGGATAGTCCTAACGATAGGGAACTAGTCTTATAGGATAGGGAGCTGAGTTTCAGCAGTTGGGCATGAGTTTGTGCTCCCTTCGACTTCGAGCGAGTCAACAATTGTAGCTCTGAAAGCCCACGGCGGAGCAATTGCAATAGATTTTTTTGGGTAACAATGAGTAAATTGCTGAATATTGCGCTGCATATAGTTTTACGTCATAGTATTACAAGAAAAAATCATCTTACAATGGATATTTGATATGGAGAATTTGACTGAGTCATCCAAACTAATAAGCGTTAGTCGAAACAGCGATTTAAAGCGAATACGTATGCACTCAAAATGCGCAAAACAACTGCGAAACTAGAGTCTACACACCAGGCATGAATTTAAGTAGGCGACTGAATATGCAAATTCGAATTTGGATGCCCTGCATCTTGAATCTTGCTATTTGCTGATATCTACATACACGAGTTGAAATTTACTCCATTGCGTGACGGCCAGGGGGGGTCAATAAACACATTTACTATGGAAAGGTGAACTTTGAAATTCAGTTTCTTTTAACTGGGAAACTTTTAACAATCTTTGATGTTGTTTCCTTAAAGGGTCAGGCTCATTTCAAATTACCCCTATTTTTGATGATTCCATCGAATTCTCCGCTTCAAATATAGTAGGCTGAATTTTTTTCCAATTTTCAGTCGCAATATTCACGCTGTTTTCAGCAGTTTACCATGTCCAGTCATACACGACAATCAATCGTAGTTGTCACGCCCATTCGCGCTGATTGGCCAATATCGCACTTGCCACGCCCAATAGAGCATTTTGCCCAATCAGCGCGAATGGGCGTGACAACTACGATTGATTGTCGTGTATGACTGGACATGGTAAACTGCTGAAAACAGCGTGAATATTGCGACTGAAAATTGGAAAAAAATTCAGCCTACTATATTTGAAACGGAGAATCCGATGGAATCATCAAAAATAGGGGTAATTTGAAATGAGCCTGACCCTTTAATGGGGAATACAAATTCTACTAATACAGCTTAAGTTCAAAAAGGCATTCATATTCCCTTTAAAGGTACAGACCCATAAAAGTAAACCTATATTTGCAAAACGATCATACATAGTGTATATAAAGCATTTTTATTACAATATATACAAACCAGATTTCACATACTTTCACCATTGAAGACTTTTTCAACGTATATGTATACCGTAAATCTGCAAATTTCCAAGAATTTATCTGGAATTTTATTTCATGATAATTTGTATAGACAGCCTCAATGTCTCCAGTTTTACGGTATACTTATACGTTGAGATACATATACGTTCAGTTTTACGGTATACTTATACGTTGAGATACATACATATACGTTTAGCAAAGAAACTTGAGAATGCAGTTGTCCACGAAGTGCTTCAAAAACCGGCCGGTATTGCGCTTTATATTTGAATATTTGAATATTTATTATACTCATTAAAGATTAAAGATTTATAGATTAATTGACCCAATTCTGTTCTCAGGAGGGCTATGCTGATAACGATTCCCTGCTGTCTGAATGCGACTCCAAGGTAGACGGACCAGTGGGATACGATATTGCCCTGCACAATAACCAACAGTTTGCTGCAACTATTGAGTACACGGTAAAATTGTGGGATATTGGGCAGTCTGCGATCAGGGTACGTTGTTCGTTTTTCTAATAGAGTATCACCTTGGAGACCAGACCCCAAAATAGCTACTGCGTATGTTTACGCGGCAAGCACATCACTTGGCCTGAGCTTGTATATTCTACCCAGTCTTCGCGTTTTTCACGGGGAGTCTGTGGGGCACCAGGCGCACACTTTTGTTCGCCGTGCTCTCGTGCACATCTTTCTCGTTTTTTTCAAATGAAGAATGACCTAGAGGTCATAATCACCACTCCCTGGGGCTGGCAATTTCGCACAGTGAACCTTCCCATTTCTGTCCTTCAAGAAAAGAACCAGAATTTCAAGATCATTACTTTTAGGTTCCTGCAAGTATTTTTTTCCCGGAAGGTTTTTTCTGTGCGAAAATGCCCCGAGGTTCGGAGCCGCTTCTCGGCTGGGGACAAAAATAGCATTCGAATCCGAGACCTTCAGAGAAAAATAAAGGGATCTCACATTGGTTAGTGGTGAAAAGCCTCTGAAAACAGTATGTGAAATAACACGCAGGGGAGGAGAGAAGCTTCAGTGGTGAAGGCATCTGAAGTCGTCGATCCGATCGAATGCCAGTGTTTAGGAAGTTTCGACGCGACAGTTTCACAAGTATGCGGGACGCGTGTGCGCTTCCGAAGGGATCTTAGCATGTGCCGTAGCAGAGAGAGGGACGATCGATGCAAATGTTTACTTACTTGATGTGCGCAATGGATTGCAGGTAAGATGGCAGTGATATTTAGTCCAAAAAAACTAACCCCTGCAACGAGAAGTTATCGTTTGAGCGGCAACGGCACGGTGTGCAGGCAAGTAAAAAGAGGATCACGCTGAGTTATGTCCTGCCACTTTGAACACCGTAAAGTTGCCGCATATGTGCTTGCATACCATAATCTTAAATTCATGCTCAACTCATTTAAAAGTATGACACGCGCAATTATAACAAAGTAGTTCTTGTCAAGCAATCAATTTTGCGAACCTTAAACTGTACCCTAGTTTTATAGAAAACCAAGTCTGCCTATGGGTCACAACTCTTAGAAAATACATGCATCGTGTTGCGAAATTTCAGGAAATTTCTCTCTGGACATAC
The DNA here is from genome assembly GCA_036852015.1 of Pelodera strongyloides. Taxonomy (NCBI): domain Eukaryota; kingdom Metazoa; phylum Nematoda; class Chromadorea; order Rhabditida; family Rhabditidae; genus Pelodera; species Pelodera strongyloides. The sequence continues at coordinate 37,608 of JAANDG010000560.1, forward strand.
TATGTTCCACCGATATACGGCATCAGGTCGCTCCATCTAACGGTGAGTATTTTGCTATTCATAGAAGTATCAGCCGGAAGAAAAGCCCTTGCGGGCTTCTCTCTATCTTCTATCTGAGCGAGCTAGGAGCTATCTATCTAGCTATCTAGCTATCTATCTATCTATCTAGCGAGCTATCTATCTATCTATCTAGCGAGCTAGCTATCTATCTATCTATCTATCTATCTAAGCTAGCTATCTATCTAAGGAGCTATCGATCTATCTATCTATCTATCTAGCGCTATCTATCTAGCGAGATCTATCTATCTATCTATCTATCGGCTAGCGAGCTATCGGATCTATCTATCTAACTATCTAGCTATCTATCTATCTATCTATCTAGCTATCTATCGAGCTATCTATCTATCGATCGAGCTCTCGGAGCTATCTATCGATCATCTATCATCTATCTATCTATCTATCTAATCTATCTATCGAGCGATCTATCTAGCTATCTATCTATCGATCTATCTAGCTATCTATCGGCGAGTATCTATCTATCGATCTATCTATCTATCGATCTATCGATCTATCTATCTAGAGATCTATCTAGCTATCTATCTATCTATCTAGCTAGCTATCTATCTATCTATCTATCTATCTATCTATCGAGCTATCTATCTATCTATCTAGCTAGCTTCTATCTATCGATCTAGCGATCTATCTATCTCAGCTAGCTAGCGAGCTATCTAGCTATCGATCTATCTATCTATCTCTATCTATCTATCTATCTATCTATAGCTAGCTATCTATCTATCTATCTATCTATCTATCTATCTATCTATCTATCTATCTATCTATCTATCTATCTATCTATCTATCTATCTATCTATCTATCTATTTATCTATCTATCTATCTATCTATCTAATCTATCTATCTATCTATCTATCTATCTATCTATCTATCTATCTATCTATCTAATCTATCTTTCTCATCCGAGTCACAGATTTTGCATATTCCATTTCGATTGGGAACAATTGTAAACTTGGGCTTCGCTGTGGAGCCACGCGGCAAACCACATGACCAACACCAAGACTTCTGTTTTATATAATAAGATATTTACGCCAACTTGAAGGACACTATCTTACACATCAATATTTTCAGTCTTTTTTTTGCGACTGTTATGATAACTGACTTCCAGGGCAACACATTGTACACGTTGTTCGCACATCAGCTGTTAAAGGCTGATATTCGCAAGCTAAACGCCCCTATCCAAACACACCAATTCGATGATGTCTCAGGTAGACTTGGATATGTTAGCATGGACGTGAGCGATGGACTGATTCACTGCTGTACTCTCGGGTAAGAAGCTTCAATAATAATCAATATTTTAGTTGATTTTAGTTGATAATCAATAATGTCTTTTTTTGTTGAGCTATTGATGGTAAATGTGTGAAGGCTTGGGTGCAAAGTCTAGAAGGTATAAATTCCGTCACATTTTGCTTTTACCTATTCAATAGTACGACAATTTTACAGGTAATAATCCGCACGCTTACCAAAAAAATATACGTTGTCACGTAAATTTAGAGGAAATGTGGTCGTACTTGGTGAAAGCGATCTACGGCCATGTTACACGTTCGAAGCTGAACGTGACTGGCCGCATTCAGGCTTCATGCTTAACGTCATCAAAGGTAAAGGATCGGTGCTAGCGCTGTCACGTACAACTCTACGGGTATGTTCTAGAAAAGTATAAAATTTTCCCTTCCTAACGCCAATTACGGACGGCAATTGTCAAATTTTGCAGGCAAATTGAAGAACTTTATTACTTAATATAATAAAGAATTTCAATTTTATAGCCTGATTAAATTTGATGAGAGATTCCTACACACCATCGGGATATTCTTATTGCCGTCTTCAATGGTAATGGGGTTTCCAAGTATCGGGACAAATTTACCGTCTTTTACGACTTCGCGAGACCCATGTATTAATTTCTCATGCCAAATATTCAATTTAGGGAAAATACGGTAAATTTTAGTATACTTGGAAAGGAACGCACAGTTGTTTTTGGCATACATGGAAACCCCATAATAATTGCGCAAGACCGTGCAGATGAGCAACTTTCAGAATTTAAGTTTATAGGAAGATTGCAAAAAAAAGTGAGCACGAATCTTATAGGCAATCTTATAGGCAATCACAAAAAAAAGATACAAATTCTTTGTGAGAAAGTACGGGCATACCCAAAGTAAATCGACTTCCCGAGTAGACCGAGCATACCCAAAGTAAATCGACTTCCCGAAGTTTAAATGGCCAGTATGTCCAGAGTCCAGACACTGAGCTGGACCCCGGCGCACCGTTTCCGCGGATTCGGTTGATATAACCCGGTTCACTTTATCACTTTTTACTTTATACGCAAAGTGCAACGACGCAAAATTGGGATAGAAAGTTAGACAAAAAACAGCAAACAAGTCAATTCATCTGTCACTAATAGTTCCAAAAGCCTAGAATCAGTACATCAGTGGAACTTCAGGCATTTTCTCTCGGATCGCAACCTAAACAACTCGGCTATTTCAATGAATTCCAAAGCAGACCAGTAGTGCTGGATGCACTGGATGGAGACATCGCTGTGGGGAACCAAGATGGCTCTATCACTGCTTGGACAAGCGAGTAGCGGCCAACGGAAGGACACAAATACGCTGACGATTATCCACTACCAGTCGCTTGAGGCGACTTACATGGGAATATGATTATGGTTTAGCGTGGGCTTACTTTTATACAAAGTTCCAAACGTATCATAAGAAATTCACATATGAGGAAACAATTGAATATGCATATTTCGATATTGAGCTGCGAAACTCTTTTTATACCCTTGTCGAAAATTTGCATTTCCGTAACGCACATCGGCATGCAAATTAGGCGGCAGTTACTCTTTTATATGATAAGATATTTCATGGATATAATTGCTATACATTTTTCCTATTATCTTTGATTTGCAACTTCGAATTTTAACACTATTGAATTTTTTCATCGTATCTAATGATGTTGTGCTCTTTCTAATAAACATTCAAGCATTTAAAATAAAGCAAGTAAACCAAAACCAACATCAATCGTGTCGGATTTGTTGATCAAGACTGAGTTCGGGTTGTAGTACGCGTTCGCGATCTTGAATTTGAAGTGACTGCCCTCCTTTAAAGCGGTATTGTACCTTGTTTTGTGTTTTTTTGCCTAACAGTAGTTTGAATAAAAACTAAAACAATGAGAAACATTAAAATAGCAGTAAATGGCCACGTCCGACAAAAAAACCAACTCAAAGTTACCGATTTCTATGTAAAACGCAAATTTTATGTCCTAGCTTGCCTTTTTCCGCTCTCAGGCCACTATGGTGATTTCAAATCCCGCACGAAAAGAACAACAGACATTGGCGAGAGTTCGGGCGCGTAGAGTGCTAAGCGTGCTAGACAGGTAGAGGGGGGTGGGGTAAACTACTAAACATCGCAGGGGTTTGAGCCTATGAATGTTTTGAGATTTAGTGGGCGGTGCTCCTTTGTTCAACGATGAGAACCGAGTCTTCTCAGGGAATTGGACATTGGAGCACCTTCAGTTTTAGGCATATTTTGAGGATGAACGTCGCAGGGGGTTGAGCTTATAAATATTTTGAGACTTAGGGGAGGGGTGGGTAAACTACTAACGGCGCAGGGGTTTGAGCCTATGAATGTTTTGAGATTTAGGGGGGTGCTCCTTGTTCACGAGAAACCGAGTCTTCTCAGGATTGGACATGGAGCACCTTCATTTTAGGCATATTTGAGGTACGTCCAGGGGTTGACTTATAAATATTTGAGACTTAGGGGAGGGGGTGGGGTAACTACTAAACGTCGCAGGGGTTTGAGCTAATGAATTTTTCGAGACTTAGTGGGGGGGGGTGCTCCTTTGTTCTTTCGATGAGAACCGAGTCTTCTCAGGGAATTGGACATTGGAGCGCCTTCAGTTTTAGGCATATTTTGAGGATGAACGTCGCAGGGGGTTGAGCTTATAAATATTTTGAGACTTAGGGGAGGGGGTGGGGTAAACTACTAAACATCGCAGGGGTTTGAGCCTATGAATGTTTTGAGATTTAGTGGGCGGTGCTCCTTTGTTCAACGATGAGAACCGAGTCTTCTCAGGGAATTGGACATTGGAGCACCTTCAGTTTTAGGCATATTTTGAGGATGAACGTCGCAGGGGGTTGAGCTTATAAATATTTTGAGACTTAGGGGAGGGGGTGGGAAACTACTAAACGTCGCAGGGGTTTGAGCCTATGAATGTTTTGAGATTTAGTGGGGGGTGCTCCTTTGTTCAACGATGAGAACCGAGTCTTCTCAGGGAATTGGACATTGGAGCACCTTCAGTTTTAGGCATATTTTGAGGATGAACGTCGCAGGGGGTTGAGCTTATAAATATTTTGAGACTTAGGGGAGGGGGTGGGGTAAACTACTAAACGTCGCATGTGTTTGAGCTTATGAATTTTTCGAGACTTAGTGGGGGGGGGTGCTCCTTTGTTCAACGATGAGAACCGAGTCTTCTCAGGGAATTGGACATTGGAGCACCTTCAGTTTTAGGCATATTTTGAGGATGAACGTCGCAGGGGTTTGAGAACGAGAGTTATTATTTTGCCGTTTTTGTTCTGCTGTTCTTTCTTTCAGTGACTTGATGTACGATCTCGGTATTGGACGATAAGGCCTCTATGCATCTTCTCGAAGTAAGATTACATCCCTTTTGTCACCAATGAGGCATCCCAGCTGCTGCATGTTTTGGTTAGTGTCAATTATGCAAATTTCTTTGCGACACTGAGTGACACGCTTAGTAGTTTACTTCGAAGTGTGTAGGTTGAACAGAACACTCAAAAAGTGACCTGACGTATTTTTTTATTTAAGTTTCATGATTGCTTTGACTTTCTTATAGCAAAATAACGGACTATATGTTCTGATTGTTTTTTTCATTTAGGCATCGGAAAATATGCACTACAGACGTACGGGCGGACTTCGTTTCTCTCCACAGTTCCAGTGCTTTTTCGAACTTTCCTCCAAAATGGTGTGTTGTACTTTTTAAAAGTTGGCGCATTCTGGATAGAATGTAGAAGAATTCAGCTAGAATTGTATATTACCATTTCGTTTTCGCTTTGTTACTTAATTACCTATTAATTACTTAATTATTAATAATTACTTATTAATTACTTATGTACATTTTACCTTCCATTAAAGATCACCTCCTAGTAGAAATTATCTCTTCCCTTTTTAGTAAGGCGCCTCAGGCCGCGGTAGCCGTCTGGTAAACCAATATTTTTCTTAGCGTTTTTCCGGGTTGTCTAATTTCAGATGCGATACTTGTCGCTTTGGAATAAGGGATGCTATCGTATCAGTCGTCGTTCAGAAACCCTCTCTACCTTCTTTTTCGCTCGCAGATCTGCTTTTTCTCATGGGAGGTTCGTTAATTATTAATATTCTTTCATTAAAATACTCTCAATAAAATTCTCAATAAATCTATAGTCTTATTTATTCCATTTAGACATACATATGTGAAGTGTCAACTACAAACGTTCAAGCCAAGAACCTCTCTTCTCTACACAGCTCAGCAAGCCTCGTTCTGATCTCTGGCGGTGTGTTTTGTTATTGAACATAATATTGGTTATTGTATAGTAGCTTAGAAAAAATGAAAGTTTAGTGTTCTTATGATGTTAGTCGTTCATGTAAGTTTTACATTTAATGCTTGTTTCAGAAGGCACAACCATCTCAATGCACTTCACCCAATGGCAGAAAGTTACATGCACTCTATTGACGGAAAAACTCCTAAAAGGAAAAACAGACTCGGAACGTACTTTAATGCCGTCATTCAGCATCTTCTCTCAAGTCCTCAAAAATTAAAAATGGAAGTAAAGCTTATGAAAAATACAATAAACCTTTCCATCTATGAATGTATACATTGTTATTGATCACACATCTTACTTCCTTTCCGAAGATCTGACTATGGTGCCTATCCTATGCTACGTTGTTTATATATATATATATATATATATATATATATATATATATAATATATATATATATATGAATCCAGCAAAGCCCCGCTGTTGCAATCCGGGAGAGGGAGAGACATGCGAGTTGGTGCTCGCCAAGTGATAATTTTAATGGTGATGCACCCATTTTTTATATATATAACTCTTTATTCAAGCAATACAATTTAACACACGAACAATGTCAATGAAAGAGAAACACACACAGGCTAGGCACGTTTGCACCAATTTGAAGCTGATGATCTACGCAGAGCCTAAGCGCTTCGTGTGCGTTGCTGACGCAAAATAATTGGTTGTATGTGGCACTATACAAGGAATATGTGTATCGTATGAGTCGAAATAATTTATTTGGAAGATATTTTCTTTCGGAGCGTGTCGTGATTCGTGTGTTGAGATGATTGTGATGTTGTTGTATGAGGAAAATTTTCAACTTCGAGACTGGAAAGGGAGTTAATGAGACCAGATATACAACTGAATTACATCGCTTAATGTTTTTTTCTGGCGTGCGGCTGCGACTGAAAGGAAGGAACCACCAGATGTATTGCTAGTCACCTGAATTTTGAATACAGTGAATGATACTGCCCTGTCCGTGTGCAGTGGTATGATTGAGGTTGTTTCTCATTCCGAGATTGTCATTGATGGTCGGCTCGTATAAACAATGTGGTGACTTATTATACTACGGACGAGATGAATCTTTTGTCGGTTTTTGGCGACGTTTTTTCTGCTTTTGAGGACGAATGCAGCCTAATGACTAGTGATCTGACAAGAAGTGAACTGCGGTTGTTGTGATAATGTAGTCATGTGAAATTGCTGATGATCTGATGTTTTTTTTTTTTTTTTTTTTTTTTTTTTTTTTTTTTTTTTTTTTTCCGTTCTTCCTTTTCTGATGTGAAATTGGTCGACCTCGAAACCTGTGACGCTGGCGGGGAAAGTCTAACCGTGTTGAGATTCTTGTTGTCGAGCGTTGCGTTAACAATAAGGGAGAACGCTTCGAGAGTACAGTAAAGACGTTCATCACTTCCGATATGAATTCTGTTTGTTCTGGAATGTGCCGTTGCTGGGATACTGTTACTTTTCGAGATGGCCATTTGCTACGCTCGGTTGAAGGGAGATGCTCGCTATGGAGAGTGTGCCGTATTGTGCTAGTAGTAGCGGATTACAACGATACACTCAGAGAGTGTCGACTCATATGGAAGATTGTATGTCGATCGAGGGCTGTGATTGACGTAATAATAAGCTTGATGAATGGCGTTATTTCTTCAATATCGATCTTGTTTTATATAGTCCGCTGGAACAGTTTTCATTCGTGTGAGCGAAGGGCTCAATCGTAAAAGAAACGGATCTTGCTTTGAAGAGAGGGAACCTAGCGGTAATTCGTGGATAAAAGAAAAGCTTTAACTTTTCGTGAGCAGAAATATCCAGGTTCCGGATGCTCTTTGCATGTTTATCGACGCTGAGTGATAAAATTATTCTGTCGAGACGCAAGATGTACACACAACGTGTGTGGCAGTGAGGTGAAAGCCAGGTTAGGTTAATAAAATTAATAAAATTGCACTCGGCCAACACCTGTTTGCTTTCGCAGGGGTCGTGATGCGCTTGCGTGGAGTACCGTGGTCTTGCGAGCAGATGCTTCCACCCATGGGAAGGGCCAGCAAGTAACTTATAAGTAGGCGTAGTTCGAGCCGTTCCCGAATAGCCGGCGAGAAGGCAGGCATATACTCGTGGGCGTTCCTCCCGAGTAGCCGAAATGGCCGTGATGGTCGCGACAGCCGGCAGTTGTCCAGGTGCCTTCAGGACAGTCGAGCTGATCGATATATTCTAGGTCGTATGTCTGAGCCTTTCCCAGACGACCTGTTCTAGAGTACCAGTGTGTCTCAGAACGTGCTGTGTGGAGAGGAGGAACTTCATTGCAGCTTCGGAGAAGATGTCTGTTTTCGAGTGCAGCATCGAGGAACCGAATACCCGATGAGGAACGTATGTCTTATCAGAAGGGAGATGTATTTGGATTGGCGTAACTCGACTTCGACCTATTGTGTTGCACGAAACGTTCATGGATGTGAACATTGTGGATAGAGAACGATGCTTGTCTCTTCTATCTAATGCCTTTTTGAGCTATGCACACAATTGCCCAAGGGTTCGAAGGATGCTCTGATGGGACGCCTGATGAGTGGTGTGGGCAGAAAATAATTGAATCTTATTCTGGTGAAGGAACTGGGAGTACGAAAGATTCATTGTTAGTTTGTATCAGTCGTATGATCTGAGATGTGATACACTATACTGTATGTTCTCGTTGCTAATTATGCTAATGAATTGTCAACGAAGAAAAGGTTCTAGAACGTTGTCGAAATTCCGACGAATATGATGGTTGCAAAAACAACGACGCGGACTAGCTTGACATCGTGAAAGACTGTTACCTAACCAAACGTATTACGATTCTACTTACGATTCGAGAGAAGCTGTATAGGTCTGCTTGGAAGTCTGAAGTTCGCTATTGTCGTATGTCTTTTGTCAACGTGCGAGGACGATACTGATTTACGAATGAGGTCGTCGATGTTTTTTTCTGTATTTATCGATACTAACGCCCTTATGTGGAAAATGAGTGGAAATTCTGATTGGATCACAGATCTGCTACCGGATGACAAGAAGCGCTTGGAAGGGGCGCTGGAAAAGAGCTGAAAGTCTCCGTCAAACCGTTACCCGCGTACGTTGCACCCTACTTCTGCAGGGTTGGGAAAGCAAGTTAGCGTAACTCCAGATCTGATCATTTACAGTCAGTAATCTGAACTGGTGAATAGCTCAAATTTATTTGAAAGTACTAACAACTGAAGACTGTCTTTATCTGCTACCTACCACGAGAAAACGAGATTACGTTGTGAAATGTCTTCTGCTCTACGAAATCGTTATGACGTGAGGAACGATCATTTTGTTTTGCATCGCTACTTCTTGCAATGTTGGTTACCGTCGACTGCGTGCCCAACTCTAATCATGTATCCTGTTTGGTTGATTGATACCGAAGATCACAATGCGACGATGGAACCTGATGAGTGAGTCGACCTGATTCGCTAATGCTATGGTCGTATGAAGACTCTTGGCCTGGAAAGAAATACCTCACCTCGAAATAGTGATGGCTCAAGCCGTATTCAAAGTGCTAATGTGATCGAATACGAAGATTCGCATTATGATGTGAAATACAACTTCAAGTAGTAGTTCGTGGTACTCGAAGTCCCGAAGCACAACGTGTTTGCAGTAGTAAAAGCATTGGAGCGCCTGGTTCGACGGTGATTTTAAACGCTGTTGTTACACTAGGTCTGGACACGAGTGGCTGTTGATACTCACCGGTGGCTGTATGGACATTATAGTTACTGGACCGTTCCCAGCCGACAGTACTGCAAGGATTGACTGTACTCGACTACTTATGTTGCATAAGATGACGACTTGAACTTGAACGATGTGTCAAGATTGATGTGAAGACGATATTTTGGTTACCACCAAATGTGTCTCTGGAGTGAAACACGTTGCTTAAAATTCGGATGTGTGCGAATGTTTGGACGTGCTACACTGGCACAACTATACGAAGAGATTGTTGACGCAACTGACGCACGAAATACTCTTTCACTCCACTTACTCCACTCATATTATGCCAAATTTGTGGAAGTGCCAAAAGCTGTGAGCACTCATACTGAAGAGTGTGCTAACATGTCGTGCGGATGCTCTACTGACGTGACTACTGGATGAATCGATGTGGTGGTTCTTCGCGGTTTCTGCTGTGTGTTCTACGTGCCTGTCTACAGTGTCTACCCTAACGCCGGAGCGCGGACGCTCCCTATCCGAAGAGAGGGAAGTAGTACGGATGACCGAAAACACCTAATAATTGTAGACCTGTTGTGTAGTTTGTAGTGTGCTCATGTCTGTGCGCTAACAGCCGTGCAATTGTCGCGCGCGCCTGTGCAACTGTCGAAATGATGACACTGCGCGATCAAAAGTTCAATTAGCAAACAATTAATTCATAACTAGTATATAAGACCATAATACACTAACTCTTGGTCAGTTGTTTTGACTCCGTATTGATACACTTGCTTTTACTATGTTTAATTTAGCAATATATTGACTCACTTTTGTTTTATGAATTTGTATTCTTGGTGCATCTTTATTTTTGACCTTATTTCACCATCTATTTATTGAAATCGTTTCATTCTTTCGAGTTTCTATTTAGCACTAGTAAACTAAAGACTTTATTGAGTGTTTTCATATAATTCTATTTTCGCTTTTGTTTTATTGCATGTTTAGTTTATAATAGTTTCTACAATAAATTTTATAATTACAAGTTCTTTCTTGTGAATGCTTACGTAGTCTTTCATAGCTAATAATTTGGTTCTCTTTAAGATGATTGGTCCTCGAAATCTTCTTGTCGCGTCGTGTTTTGCCTAACTTATTCGTTCAGATATTGATCGGTCCTCTGAGGGTTGTTGGCGAAGAAGTTAATGAATTTGAGATCTCTAGCTGGCTAGAGTTAACCTTTAGATATCTGCCACGTGTCGTAACCCACGATACGTTCAACTGTATGACGCGTTTCAAGAAGCGGCCGTCATTTTGCTTTAGGGTATAAACCATCAACGCGCAGTGCTTTAAACAGTCCAAATGTTATAAATAATCGACTAATTGAACAAATATGTAAACGAAGGAACCAATTGTAAGATAGTGTCAAGTGTGAGTAACATCATGGCTCATGGCAAGAATAAAAACACGTTTCTGGGTTTATTCTTGGGTAGGAATAGCTTCAGTGTCAGTCTCGGATGGTGTATAAGGTGGTGGTGGCTCGCATATCTGCCCAAGAGAAGGATATAACGGTGGAGCGCTCGGAGTAACTGAAAGAAAATAACGTTATTCTTACAATTAGGCTGCCAGACAACGTCAGAGGTTGCTTGTTCGAGTTCGAGTCCCTGCAAAGGCGTTCGTTTTGTATTTCATGTGTAACGTATCCCTCACAAAAAGAAAACAAACATTCTTTGCTTTTGTAAATAATAATTATAAAGCTCATAGCACAAATTATTTTGTTACCACTCTACGACTGCCATTTAAAACTCCACTTTCAATGCAAACAAGTGACCGATTCAAATGATTGAACGTTACCTGAGCCCGAATGTTCATTCATAGGAGGAAACACATGGTCTGTTTGCTGGATAAAATCGGCAATGGGAACTGACGGCTGCGATTGGTTGATGTTACATCCAAAATTACCATTGAATATCACAATTGGTACTTTACAGTCAACAGATGAGAGAAACGTGGATGTAGTGTCAACTTCAACCTGAAAAAATAATAAATAAATAAATTAAATTTAAATTAAATTTTTCAAATTTAAATTTTAAATTTGTTTTATGCTTCAAGAGCGTGCACCTTTATTTAAGGGAGTTCAAATACCAGTTTCAAAGTGTGCTTATGACATGACATGTTCAAATAAATAAAACTATGTTCTTTTTGCTTCTTATTTATCTACTCTTTTGTATTACAATGTTGCATTATTTTGTGAAGCATTTGCTGGACATGTTTATACAATGTTGCATCGATCTTCGGTCGATATTTTCACAAAAACTAAGAAAAAAGAACGAATGGCATTAGTTGTTGTCGTGGATTACCTTTAGTTTGTATTGCACCTTTATGATAGCGCACTCGAAAGTTGGAGCAATATTGGGTATCTCCAAAAAGGCTTCCACTACGGTATTGCCTCTGGATGGGCATACGACCTCCTGAAGGAAGAGGGACACGATTTTTTATCAGGGGTTAAAAAATACATGGACATAAATATGACAATACTTGCAAACTACTTGCCAATAAATCTAGCGGACGCGATTCTTTTGTCAAAGCATTCTACATTCTGTTCGTTGAGTCATTTCTCTTTGAAAAGTACTCTGGTATTTGCTGATTCTTGTAATTATATTATGCTGTTCTGAGGCCATAGTCACCGACACACAGGGAGCCCTGCCTAGGCTTACGGGCGCTCTGAATCTCTCCTGCTCTCGCACTCTCTACGCACTCTTTAGCTCCCTGGGCTGGCCAGGGAAGGCTCCCTGCTTGTTGGTAAATACGGTCTTTGGTCTGTGAAGTAATCGTCTCTACTACTGCACAGATCATCTTCCGTCTATAGCAGTGTTGTTTCAATTGCCTTGGACAATTACAATTGTCTTAATTACCGTTTCCGATGATGCGATTTCGGTTTTCGAATCCTCTACATTTTTTCCATCTGATTCGATAAAAGGCAAATCCGGTGGAAATTTGGCTCCGTCTTGGAATGCGACAAAGTCTGCATACTGGCAAAGAATTAGTTTGACCTGAAAAGTTGACGCAGATTTAAAAAATTTGGTTGGATCTGAGGGCTGGGGATAACCTGCACATCACCCTTTAAAGCTGTATAACAGCCAGTTTTGAAACTGGCTTGGCTGTGCAACTGCATTTGCTTATGATGCATGTGAATTTGGTTATTCAACATACGTCTAAAAACCCCGGTTGTTATACAACCTTAAATCTAAAGGGTCGCCACAGTGGAAATCCTTTCTTATTCTTATTGCTACGCATGGAAAAACTAGCCTATATGAAAATGTGGTTACTTTAACAAAACACACGCGCGAGTAGGCAATACAATTGTGCTAATACAGAAACACCCCCATGCTGATATGTTTGGTGTGCAGCGTATTGTGCTGAGTTTGGGGTGTTTAGTGATGGTAAGTGTCTCTTTCATTATCAATTTCGGGGCTTCTGTCGAGATTTCCTCGTCCGTACTCAAAAAGTTATTGATCAACATGGTACCGTACATTTTTCACGTCCTTCGAAGTTCGATTATCGATTTGTACAGTTGCATGGATCGTTTCTCCGACAGTAAATGCGGTCTTGGGAAGATTCACCTAGGAAAAAGAATTATTATTTTGTGTCATCAGGAACTGGGAAGCCCATCCCATTTAATGCATTAGTAAACTATAAACAAACACCAAAATGGACAAATAGTAAAAAACTACTTTTATTTTAGGTATATAATTCGGCAACAGTAAAGAAATTTAATCCACTCAATGGGGATTTGTGACTCTAATAAACAACGTCCGATTTCTGACAAATATATGTTGTCTCACGCAAGGTATGAAAACAAGTGGATACCCGAGTTTATGCATAGTTCCATATCAGAGGCCGTGTTCACCAACACACAGGGAACCCTCCCTAGGCTCACGAGCGCTCTGAATCTTTTCTGCTGTCGTACTCTCTACGTACTCTTTAGCTCCCTGGGCAGGCCAGGGAGGGCTCCCTGCGTGTTGGAGAATACGGCCTCAGTTGTTCACCAAACTTTCAGAAACACCGCTTTAGAACAGGAAAAATTCACACATACCGTAACTGCAACCTCTCCCCGACGAAATAGTGGAAGTCCAATCTTGTCACAACTTCCAGTTGTTTCTGGTTGCAACAGCTGAGGCAGGGCAGCACTGATGTCGTGGATAGGAGTCACAGTAATTGTCTGAAGCGGATCCATTAGAAACGGAGAACTGTGACGCTTCACTGGTTTTTTCGTGGGCTAGCCCATTTGGTGACCTCTTCGTGACTATGTGGTGACCAAGTTTCATCGGAAAACGTCAGTAGTTGGCCCCAAATGGTCACGAACCAGACGTTTTTTTTTCAAATGGTCATTTTTTTGTTTGTTGGTAAAAACGTTTGGGCTATGCGTCTAGACCAGCTTGACTCTGTGCAATGTGATTACCTAGATGATAAGTACCCTTTTTTAACTTATGCTATATAAATAAAACAGGTTTTCCACATTCCGGAAACAACACCAAGTTGTACAAACGATTCCCGGTTAACCGGAAATGTTTATTTATATGAGTTATGCTATCATAACTATAAACAATAATGTTATGTCGCTTTAAGTAGAATCACCTGCTCGTTGGTGTGGTCGAATTTCCACGGTCGGTCAACAATCACTTCACAATAATAGCGAATACTTCCCGATTCGCTATCGAATTCAGGAAAGCATTGCATTGGCACTTGGAACCTGCAAGTCAAACGCTCGTTTTCGTAGGATGCAATATTTTTCCAATTTTCCGGTGCAACACTCACGCAACCATATTCAGGAATTGACATATTCCTGGGAATGGCTAGCTGTGGAAAAACTCGCCGAAATCTTCAACTGAGTAATTGACCGTTGTCGATAGGACTAATATAACAAAAATCTTGCTGCTCCTCCTTAGCGACAACGTGAAACTATGAAACTACGGGCACGCGCCCCCTTTAGGGATCATGGTTGGCATCAGATCGCACGCGTTGCGTACCCTACGAAAAGTGCGCTGCTGCTTCGCAACACCTGTGGCCTGTTGCGTATCTGTGGCGGCCCCTCTTTATGCCAAATGCGTTTCACCAGTGAGCTAGTCAAAAAACGGAAAACTAACTGGAATGTAAAATGATGTTCGCCAGCGGGCAGTTCTTCCTTCTCTCCATTGCCCCAAAGAATCCGTTCCGAGTCGATAATTGGCACCAGACCTCTGTAGTAGTCCGTTACGGTCCTGCTGTGACCACCTCTACAATACTTTATTCTATACATCTACTAAACATCTCTATCTCTAGTACACAACGATACCATAACATAACACTTATCATGAACATATACAAATATAGCACGCAAGTTTGTCAAATTAAATGCTCGAAAAGTCTGCGGAACAACTTGCAAGTTTGGAAAGCCTGCATGTGCGATACAATTTTGTGCCATATGGGAAGGCTCGCGCTCAGATGTATGTAGAAAAAAAAGTTGCTACTCATACTTGATTTAAAAAAATTGATGATTAATTAAATTAAGCAAAAGTTGTTCTTCGTTGGAACATTTCTTCCAGGACTGAAATAGGACGTACACACTAAGGACACGCCGGTGCTCCCAGTGCGTTTTTGCCTCTCCAACAAGAAGAATTTTCACATAACGCGCAGAAACGTCATCCTCAAGCTGAAACACAAAGCAAAACTTATGGGGTTTCGATGTATGCCGATTTTTGCTTCCAAGTATGACAAAATTTACCATAGATTAGCACTACACAAGAACAACTACAGACCGCCAAAAAAATGGTCCCGCGGCAGGACTATTTTTTTGAGCGTGCATAAACTGCGCATTGTCACGAGATGCACATTTGATACTTGGAGGCAAAATGCGCTGTTTTTGCCATACATCGAGACCTTAGGCAGTGCATATAGAAAAAAAACTTTCGCCCAGTTCGTGTCTTCTAATTGTTCTTTGTAGTTTGGTTTCTTGTTCGAAAACTGCGTTGTAAATGGTGGCATCTTAGGGTCACCTTTTGGGATTGCAAGCCCTCAATGAACTATTATGGGGTCTCGATGTATGGCAAAAATTGCTTTCAAGTATGGCTTTAATTACCGTAGATTGCCACTACACAAGGACAACTACAGTCCGCCAATAAATGGTCCCGCGGCCGGTAGCCACAAGACCATTTTTCTCGAGCGTGCATAAACTGTGCATTTTCGCCTCGTCTAGTATTATCAATGGTGCATTTTCTAACTTTCAAAGGTGTATGCACAATTTCAAAGGTGTATGCACGTGATGCACGTTTGATCCTTGGAAGCAAAATGCGCTGTTTTTGCCATACATCGAGACCCCATTATATTAAGAATAAGGAATCTTTCGCGAAGCAAGTTCGAAGCAAGTTACCTACTTGCAGAATAACTTTTCCGCTCAGGATCGATCCGGGAAAGATCTGATCAGTTTCTTGTGCAAATTCAATCCATGATTCGATTCCCATGAGCGATCTTCTGCAAAGTTTTGTAAGCTTCAGATCTGTTAAAGCAGTATTGCGCCGACGTTGGGAAATTTGCATACGAAACACATTTACTGTGTATGTATTCTATATAAGTTTTGGTGCCTGACCGAAGCTTCAGGCACCAAATTTACATAAGATATGCGTATCCTATGCAAAAGTCCGAAAACAGGTGCAATGCTTCTTCAAAAGTGCCGCATTATACGCTTAGCTGTATGAAAAGCATACGTAAGAAATAAGCTGCACATTGCCGTCTAGAATATCCATGATCTTTTACACATGGTAGAAAATGAAAACAACAACAAGACTTCAAAAGGGAAAATAAAATAAAAAAGCGTACTATTTATTCACATTATTTTATTTTCTAATTACTAAGTGCGTATATAAACATTTATATAAAACAGCAACTATAATAAATGTAGTGTGGTGTGGAGAAGCTGAAAGTTTGTACATATTGTAATAAACACCCTTTATATGCATTATTCTCAAATAATAAATATAAGCTTATATCGGTGGGCCTGTCCCTTTAAATGAGTATCATTTTACAATGCCAATCACGAGATTCGACCATAAAGCGGAACGTGAAAACGCGGAAGTTGTCGTTTCGATACTGGGAGAATGAACAACGCTAAACTTTGATGGCGCGCCGCGCAGATGTGGCGGGTGCGCGGCGAAGAAAAAGGCAGTGCGCCACAGGCACGCTGCGCACCCATTTCCGCGCGCAGCCTGCGCCAGACCGGCGCCCAGTCTTCGCCGGGATGGCGCCCAGTCTGCGCCAGAATCGAAAAATCGGCCGTGGAATATTCGCACCGGGGAACCACTAGCATAAACAAGAAAAACTTAATAATAAACAAACTATACCACACAGAGGACAAAATTTATTTCAGTTCCTGGCAACACACAAAAAGCAATACAACGAAGTGAAAAAAGAAAAACGTAACACATATCACAAAATTTGACTGCATATACTTATACTCAATAAAAGGATTACGGTATGAAATTAAATTCTTCAAAGTGGTGGACAAAATAGGAAGTTACACGTTCTGCATTTAAAAGCTAGTGATATTAGCTAGAATATAATCAATAAGTTAAGGGAGCAGTTACTAATAACGGTCACGTCACAACTTAGAATCTAAATCCATAACCACTGCAATCTAACCTAGATACACGTTAGTATGTACGTTAGATAACGCGCTGTAATTATAAAAGAAAGACTAAACAGACAAAGTAAACACAACACAAACACAAACAACATGACATGATAAAACAATTATGTTATTAGACCTGAGTTTCCCGTTCATTCGTAGTTCTGAAGTCGAGAATAGACTTGCCATTTCCGCAGTGCTGGAGATGTCTGAAAATGAGAAGACTTATTGATTGAGCATAGATCACATCTACCTGTCTCTTCTTTCTACCTAAGGAGAGTGTTTAAGGAGTTTGAAAGTTTCTTGATGAGCAAGTTGTAGAAAGTTTCTTGATGGGTGAAAGATAATTTATATGGGTCAGTCCTGGGCATAAACCAATGCTTAAAATGACGCATCGACCATCTCCTGTTTGGTCTGACCACCTCCGAGAACCATTACAACTAATATGAAATTTGGTGAAACATATCGTTATCAGTACCGACCATCTCCGGATAGGCTTTAGACCATCTCCGGAACCAATTATGCCCTTTCCATGTTTGCGAATCGCACTTGCGAAAATGACAAATGCCTGTCCATGTTCGCGCCATTTTACATGAATGTCAAATGCCTACCGTAAACCATGCGAATGACGCGTTTGACATAGTCCCGCAACGAAAGTGCATCAGATCCGTACTAGATCCGTACTATTTGAAATAGATCCGTACTATTTTAAAATAGATCCATACTAGATGCAAAGTCGCTGCGGGACCTTGTCATTGACTCGAACATGGACAGGCATTTGTCATTTTCGCAAGTGCGAATCGCAAACATGGATAGGGCATTATAAAATTTGAAACATCGCGTTTCTTGCACCATGTTACGCATCAAGATTATACCCTGGCCCGTCAGTCACATAAAAAGAGCAGAAATACACGCAGCTTACGTGTACAGCAGACTAGTTGCTATGAACTGTAAGAAAATAACACGTTGCATACTAGCTTATATTAATAAAGTACAAGAAACACAAACCTGAAGTCTGAAGTTATTTAATTTCCCATTAAAAGAGCTGTAGGTTCATTCCCTGTCTGTTCCCAAACGACCGCTTTCCTGATTTCCAATTTCCATTGCCAGGCCCAGTTCAGGAGTTAGGCTCTGATCTGAAACTTTACAATAGCGTAAATTATAAAAACTGTGAAAATGAATCGGAAAGCATAATACATTCGAATGAGCGGTATGCAGAGATAAATAACATCTTTCTTCATTGCTTCACAGTCAGAGCGGTCACATTAAACATTAGCATTAACATTTAAAGGGATGGAGTCACTTCAAATCATGCCCTTATTTATTTTTTGACTTGTGTAGTCCACCATATAAAAAACGCAATCAGTACAAAAAGCTTCCAAATTAAGCATCCCGGAGTTTATAGTCTGTTGTTATGGAATATACTGGATGTAATCCCGATCTATTCTACGGCTGTTGAATTGTTGTCGGCAGGAAAATAACGCTATGGGCAAGCAGTCTTTGACTCTCTTAACCTATATTGATATTTAACTGCCGGTTACTGTGCACCAGGGCACCAGCTGTCGAATAGAACGGGGATTCATATCAAGTCTATCCAATATCAGTAGGCTACAAACTCTGGGATCATTAATTTGGAAGCTTTTGAACTTTTATTTGGTGAACTACACGTATCAAAATAAACAAAGGGGTGATTTGTGTGACCCCATCAAGCGTAATTCAATTCAAACAAAGCAACTAAAACTTTGATAGCAAGAACATACGAAACTATGGAAAATACGCCGATCCCCATCCTTCATAACTGAAAACATAGGTCAAAAATTCCAATACGTCATAAAGTTACTTACCATTACACGGTGGTTAAGATCGATGTTTTTCAACAGTCCACAGTCCTAGCCGCCATCCTCGAACATTTCGATCGTTTTTTCAGTACAAAAATCTAAATTTAATGATTAATGGTCGTTTCAAAACTTGTCAAGGTCAAGACTAGGTAAGTAAATATACAATCAGTGTTATGCGTAGATATTCAAACGATAATCTAAGAAAAACTGCAGACTGGTATGCTGCCGCAGTAAAAAAGTCGACAGCCCGGCAGGCGTACACTAATGTGTACCAACATACGTTAACAAAACAAATGTGCAGGGACAACAAACGGATGTAACAAATAAAGGACACAATTTAATACATTAAAGAAGGCTAGGCTCTACGGTAAAAATATTTCCTTTTTGTTGAGAATCATGGAACAGAACAAGATGGGGCTGCGCCTTTAAAGGATACTGCTTCAGTAAATCAGAGACAAAACAACGCTATTCAATAAAATATCGATAAGAATCTCAATGTGCAAAAACATACCATGTCACAGTTTCGTCCATTGTGTAGAAGTAGGTAAGTTACTGAAAGTCAAAGGAAATGAGGTCAGCTAGCGAGAATTACATAAAATACGCGAAGAATATAAAAAGAGACTTTGGGAAAATAATTTAGGATTAGGAGATTGCGGGCCGGACGGATCATTTCAGAAAAAAATGTGCAAATTTGCGGATTTTTCGCATGCAAAAGTGCATTATACACAACAGTAAACTACGGTAGGAAAACTTGTTTATAAAGAAGGAAAAAGGAAGCCGTAATTCCAAAACAACCAATGATGAAAAACATCCTAAAAATGCACAAAAATTCCATTCAAAACTGATATTATAAGTTGCTAACAACGGGCGGTCCTGTTCCTGTAGAGGTTGCACAAAATTAGTTTACTTAAAACATAATATAAACAATATAATGCATTAAACAAGTAAAAACAAAACAGAGATGTGAGCAAGAACAGCGAGCGTTGCACAAGTGCAATTTCGCTGCGTACTTGACTGAATAACAAATATATTTCCGTGTGATCCCTGGCGCCAATCTGGCGCAGGTATGGCGAGTTCCCCGCGCACCTTTTTTCTTAGGTTTGGGCAGCATTTTGGTCATTTTTCCCATTTTCGCCCAGTCTGCGCCAAGACCTCGCCTGTCCATCGCCGCGCGGAAGTTCCGCGCCAGGAGCTCGCCGCGCGCAACCCAAGTTTCATCAGTGAACGAAGGCGAGCGAATAAGAGAAAGAATTGATAGGTGTGCGAGCACAAAATGTTAACGGCTCGCATCCCTTTTTGTCTCAAAAAAAGTTAAAACACGCGAGATCGACTGCCGTCCTTTCCCGCACTGACAAGAGCACAAAAATACATTTCAAAGACACGCAGTCTTTTTACGCATCAAAAGCGAAATACCGGACGGTTTTTGAAAAGCATGAACTACCCCTGCTTTCTTATGCTTCAGATCATATGCAAATGAGCATAATTTGAATAACAAATAGAGACCAGTTAACATAACTGCATAAGAACGCAGATATTTGAGATGCGTTTCAAGTAGTGCAAAACCACTGGTAGTGCAAAACGAATAAACAAGAGAAGTTTACTAAAGAAAAGTTGTCGTTTTTCGTCAAGTTCGCAGTTTTTTTGCAGTACGCATAGACTAACAATTAAGTAAGACATGTGCTTTAGCACCAAAAAAAAACCAAAAAGTCAGCTTTATCCTTTATTCCGTTGGTAAACAAACAAATAAACACAACAGTTGTATGATACAAAAACAAAACAATAGTTCAGCTTATTACGCTAAATTGTACCAATAATAAAAAAGCGATCAGTAAATGATGATTTACAGGGACACAATGCATAGTTCGACAGGTAAAAAAATCAAGTTATTTGAAATCTAATCCAGAATACTACGAACAAATAACAACACTATGAAATCGATCTACCTGTGAAAAGCTGGCAAGCAAGCGAAACAAATGGAACACTAGGCGTAAAGGAATATACAATTTGGATTACTATTGGATCTGAAGGACTTGTTCTTTAATGCTGGAGTCGAATGATTCTGAGTTTATTCTACGATAGAATAGAAATAGCTTCAGTTTAAGTTTCGCATGATGTATAAGGTGGTGGTGGCTCACACATTTGTCCCAATGCAGAATACAGAGGTGGAGCACTCGGTACAACTAAAAATAATGTTGTTATCTACCGGCAAGAGGTTGCGGGTTTGAATCCCAATAAATGCGATACATTTTTCTGCGTGCCGCGCCTCTCATAATCAAACAGTTCCCACGTTACCTGAGCCTGAGCTATTATTCAAAGCAGGAGAAGCAGGGATGTTATATCCAGAATTACTATTGAATATCACAATTGGTAATATACAGTCAACAGATGATCGAACCGTGGACGTAGTGTTAACTACCACCTGGAATAAATAAAATAGATGCTATTTCTATTTTATTTTATTTTTAAGCCTGGCCTTTAGCCCCATTGGAGAGATTTTGTGGAGTAGAAAACTAACTATCTATATAAAAAATGTAAAAAAGAAGGGTTTCGTTTCATGTATGCCAAGCAACGTACGTGTTCGGTCAAATCTACCGTATTTTGGGACTATGCGCGACTGTAGTTCCATAATTGGCATACACAGCGTTAGTTATTGTATTATATTAGATTACCTTCAGTTTGTAATACAACTTTATGATAGCGCACTCGAAAGTTGGAACAACATTGGGCACTTCCAGAAAAGCTTCGACTACGGCATTCGTCCTTGACGGACAGTTCACTTTCTGAAAAAAACAATAACGATATTAAACATACCTATCTGTCAACCAATTTATCGAACGCGAGAGTTAACCTCAACACTAAATATTTTTGGGGCAATTGCAATTGTGCTAATTACCATTTCCGATGAGGCGATATCGACCCTCGACTCCTCTGTATTTCCTCCAGCTGTTTCAATAAAAGGCACACTCGGTGGAAATTTAGCGCCGTTTTGGAATGTGGCAAAGTCCGCACATTCGCAAAGTGTCATTTTGACCTAAAAAAGTGTTTATACAAATTTTCAAAGTTGTTGGTCTGTAACAACGTCATGTGCACAACGTGTTACGCACGAAGAAAAACGGTTTAAAGATTTATCCTGAACACTTGCCTTTGTTGTACCACTGCGGGTGGAAGATCTCATCACGCGTTATAAATTTCCTTTTCAAAGGTTATCGAGGACCTTATAACGTACATTTTCCACATCCTTTGACGTACGATTAGCGATTGCTACAGTTGCATGGATCTTTTCACCAGGAGTGAATGCGGTCTTCGGAACAGTCACCTACGACGAAGAACTATAAGTTGTCCAATGCAGCAAAATCCATTTAGCTATATCGTATCGGCAGCCGAGTGGGAGATCGCTCGTGTAACGAGAATGGGTTTGATTATTGCGCTGACTGCTGCTACATAGCATCGTTTACAGTAAGCAACTTTATAGTGTGATAAAAAAAATTATGACAGCACTTCAACTCGCCGAACGGGGTTTTGCCCGACTATAACAGTGTGCCTTCGTTTGCTTGTATTGTGAAATTTAAAAACTTAAAGAATTAGAAATAGAAGAAAAGTTAAGTTGATAACAAATCACGCCTACCGTAACCGCAACTTCTCCGCGACGAAATAGCGGATGGCCAATCTTCTCACAGATTATTGTTGTCTGAGGTTGCAGCAAATTTGGCGGGGCAGAAATAATGTCGTAAATAGGAGTCACAGTAATGGTCTAAAGTTCTAAAGGGGATACATAGGAAAAGGAGAAACCATTTTGTGACCGTTCAATGGTTGTTGCGCGGACTAGTCCATTTGGTGGCCTCTCCGTGACCATCTGATGGCCAATTTCTATCAAAAACCGTTCAAGCAGGCAAACAAATATTTCTCCTTAAAAGTCACCTGCTCGTTAGTGTGGTCCATTTCCCACGGTCGATCAACAAACAATTTGCAATAATAACGAATACTTCCCGACTTGCTTTGGAATTCAGGAAAGCATAGCATTGGCACTTGGAACCTGCAAGTTAAACGACGAAGACGTCAAACTCTAAACTATTAACAGTAGTCGGCCAGGTATCTAACGATTTAAGTGTCCTATATAGTAAATGCTAACTGCTGCTGCGTAGCATCATCAATTTTAGGGTTAAAATATTAAGCGTTAAACTTTTGGAAGTTAAAATTAAAAGTTTTAACCATTAAGCTTTTGGCAGTTAAAGTTTAGAGTTGTTTAACCTTTAAACCTGTGACGGCATGCCTCTCTTTTCGCGGGGTGGTTTCATCCGCGGGGTTGTTTCATCCATCTAACAATGAGCCATCAATTGCGTGCACTTGACTTTGGGAAACCCACATCTTCTGGTCGCGTTTAGGAGCACAGTATAAATTAGAAAACTAGAATATAAAAAAAAACTAACTGAAATGTAAAATGATGTTCGCCAGCGGGCAGTTCTTCCTTATCTCCATTGCCCCAAAGAATCCGTTCCGAGTCGGTAATTGGAACCAGACCTTTGTAGTATTCCGTTTCAATCCTGGTGCAACCAGCTCTACAATATGTTATGTCATACATCTACTAGACATGTCTAGTACATAACATGATATCTAATACGACGTACTCGTTTATGGTACTGTGATGCTCCCAGCGCGTTTTTGCCGCTCCAACGATAAATAATTTCACGTATCTTGCAGAAACATCATCCTCAATCTGAAACACAAATGGAACTTTGGAAAAACTGGGTGCATAAGTCAATTAACACCACTCCGCCATCTTTGTTTGATCATATCTTCTTTACATACATTTGTGCAGACCTGTCCAGCTTATCATATGTTCTGATACGGCTATTATAACGCTTCAAGAAAAGGTACTCTCTCTCTATGGGGGACGTCTGTAGTTAATAAATTACAGTTGTATCAAGGTGTAAATTAAGACTACAATAAATGTAGTCTTTTAGTAACTCAGGACTACTTTACTTTAGTATCCAACAATGCCAAAACTACTAGTCACCAACTTGAAGAATAACAGTTCCGCTCACCTCACGATCGATCCTGGGAATAATTGGCTTTGATCTTGTGCAAAAACAATCCGTGATTCTATTCCCATAAGGACTTTTCTGCAACATTTTCTTTCGATGTAAATTGCACGTTATAAGTTCAGATGCATATGAACAGCATACATATGATGAAACAAGTTACACAGTACCGTCATAGAAATGTGTCACAGTACTGTCATAAATCATAAAAATAACGGAAAATTACAAAAGGTCTTTAAGACCATGTTTTGACCTGTTTACCACAAACTTCGGAAAACGATGAAACGGTCATCAAGCGGTCACAAACTGGGATAGCCCACAAAAAAGCCACAGGAACCGTACATGTAGGTTGACGTGCATATACATTTTTTACAGTGCCAAAAGAAAATTCAACGGTAAATCGGAGAGTGAAACGCGAAAGTTGGCGATTCGATACTGCGAGAATTAAAGAAAGGGAGCAAGCAAGAGAAACAAATTGATAGATGTGCAGGTACAACATGTGAACTTGTGAACGGCCCGCACCCCTTTTCGCAAAAAAAAAAGTTCAAAAACACAGCGATCACCATTCGCACTGAGCGAACTAAACTACATTCTGAAAAACCAAAACACCATTTGCACTGTCAAAAAAAATGTTAAGAAAACAAACAAGATATATTTATTTACTCAAAGAAAGCTCATAGTTATGTAGTAAGTTTATCGTCTGAAGAATTATAATAGGTTCACATAGGTAGCTGGTCCTCTTGTGGAGCATGGCAGTACTGTTTACTACTACTTGGCGTAACAAAAAGAAATGTTTTACGTTGCTCCTATATTCAAGGATAATTCACTACAGGTTTGGTGACTTGGTCCGCAGAGGTCCTCAGTATGATTCGAGTTTTCGATGACGAATTGCTTGTCGTTTGTTTGTATGTGATCCCCGTCATGTCATCATACAGTTTGCTATGAAGTAAATTCTTGAGAAAAGCTCTGCGGTGTGCTGGTAATAAAGTATCACTAACTCGCCGATTCATCTACTACGTCTACAATATATGACGATTTCAAGTTCCGTAGGTGATGACCAATAAACATCACATCAAAAATAAAGCTTTATTTATAATACACCGTGTCATTAAGTTAAAATAATATATAAAATATTCGAGTATGTACGAAAGTTATCCACCAAAAAAAATAAAACCTGGCCAAAAATGTAACCTTATTTTGTTGAAAATTAAACACATAAACAAAAGAATTGTATGATAGAAAAGTAAAACAATGATTCAACTTATTATACATAAAGCTAAATTATTTAGATAACGCATTTTCAGGCAAGCATACGTCGAACAGCGCAAACAAAAATTATTATAAGTATTAAAATTAAAAGATAAAGCAACGAGAACGAGATACATGTGAAAGCTGGTGTTCTGCTGGAGCCGAGGAAATACCAAGTGCCACCTCCAGTAAACATATGTCAAACAGAAAACGTAGCAACCAGCATCATTCACAAACAAACATCAATAAGCATAATCATTTATCAAGGGTGTTCAAGGTGTTAAGGACAAGTTGTCGTCCGCATTGGTTTCAAAGACGGTCCAAATAGAGAGTAGCGCTTCAGCTGATTAAAGTCCGATTCCAATAGAAAGAAGTGGTAAAAGGGAAGTGTTGATATCAGCATCCGTGAGCTTACATCTTGAGCGTGACCATTCGACACCAATCTCCTCAGCACACAATCAAACCAACCGCGAACAGCACTCCGTGATCAGCGAAGCGTCATTAGTGATAATTCCCTTTTTGGGTCAAAGGGTAACGCGGTATTGATGTGCAGGTTCTTGGAATGGTTGTACCCTAGGGGTACGGCTACGGTAGCTCGGTTGTTCTTTATAGAGTTGCGCGGAACGCGGAACACTCGGAATTTGGAAAGGTTGTTAGACCGTGATGTGATTGTCTTTATTAGAGTTGCGCGGAACGCGGAACACTCGGAATTTGGAAAGTTGTTAACCACTTGATAATGTTAAAGGGCATGAGATTCTAGTGGTCCATGATGAAGGTTTAGTTTAGTGATTGTTCAAGCGAAATGTCCGTATTATGTGTTCGTGGTCATTCTAGTTGGTGAGTTACAGTAGTATTTGTATTTGTGTTGGGATACGGTATGTGGTTCGTAGTCTTTTTCTGACGAACAACGCTTCGTTATATGCATATTGGGATAGAGTAGTGAGAAGACACAATAGTGTTGACGTAGTACACTACGTTATACTTGAAAGGAAGATCAGCAATTAGAAAGATGATAAATTAAGGAACTCTTTGTGTTTAGAAATAGGAACAATGATGGTATTAAAGGTGTTTTTGTCGTTTGTATCGATGTTATTCAGAATTAAGATTGAATTGATCGAAATGCTGAAAATTTGTTTGAAAAAGGCATGAGATCAATGTTAGTGTTATTGTGTAATTATAACGTAATGGTAAATGACTCCATAAAGGAAAATAAAGTGTATTAGATTATTCGGTTCGATGAAGGAAGAACGTGTTCGTATTTTTAAGAACCGAATTTGTATTTATGATAACGGTATGCGATTATAAATAGTTTTGTGTGATATGAAGAAAAATAAGATGTAATCGAAAATTATAGGATAGTGGTGTAAAGTAAAAGTATTATCTAAATAAAATTAGAAATGTACTGTAATATGGAGTGGTGTGATTTGGTCTAACTCGTGGATGTATTACCGTAACTGCGCGTCGCGTTGCGTCGCGGTGTGACCATTTTCCATTTATTGATTGATTTCGAAAATATTTTTTTTTTTTTTGTTCGAGAAGAAAAGATGTTTTGCTTGTTGTTTTGTTGGTAAGTGTGTATTCTTTCTTTGTTAAGCGTATCGTTAGCCGTGTTGCAATCATTAGATAGTGTTTTCGTTGCCAGATTCGTTCGAGAATGGCTAGGAATTTCTGTGTTTTATTAAATTTAGCTTATTTTGCTGTTCTGATCCTGTTTGAAGGTATTTAGATTGTTTGTTTTGATAGTTAATGAATGATAGCTTCAGGCTTCTGCTGATTGTGGTCTTGCGAGAGGATGCAGATATCCTCCAATTGGTCGCTGACCCCCCAAGTAGTCGTTAAATGCAAGGTATGTTGTTAGTAATATTTAATATGTTTGTTTGCTCGTGTTTGCTTAACACCTATATGTAAATGTTGTGTTGTGTTCGTAAGTTTCTCGTCTTTTGTACGATAATAGCTGAACTCTTTGTTAACCGTTGATTCCTGTTGTGTTTTGATGAAACGAATAGTGTATTTAGAGTGCTTCTTTTCTTAAACCACGTGTTTTGATTCTGTGATTTGTGATGGCTTGCTTGTTTGTTTCTTTTCTTGGCGATTTGTTTGACATTATGATTGTGGTGTGTTTAGATCAAATCGCTTTCGATCGGAACGGGTGATAGGTGATTCGACCCCTCTAACCATTCGACCCCTCTAACCATTCGACCCCTCTAACCATTCGACCCCTCTAACCATTCGACCCCTCTAACCATTCGACCCCTCTAACCATTCGACCCCTCTAACCATTCGACCCCTCTAACCATTCGACCCCTCTAACCCGACACAGAGCGGTTGCATCACCACCGCCGAAATGAGCTATAATGATATTCATCATGAATCCACACCAACTTCTCGCCCAAACATTCCTATTCGCCAGAATATTCAACTATCTGTCTCCGAATTATTCACCGATTTGAAGTCCTTTATCCGCGAAGAAATAGCTGAAGGATTTCGAAGGAATGAGCTCAAGGACCACTTCGTCATCTTAAACGCAACGGAAAGCGACCGGGTGAGTGTTGATACGGTTATTTCGCACAAAGTTTTGTCATTGTGTAATCACTCACCCGAGTCTTTCAATGTTATTGGTCGCCTTGGAAAATATCGCAATTTCCCTCGCCCTATTTTATGCCGTATGAAACCCGGTTTCGCTTTGCCAATTTTTAAGGACCTTGCCGAACGACTGAAGAAGACTCCGGATCTTGCCCACATCAATATACGGCGTGCTGAGACTGCGAAGCAGCGCCACGAAGGTTACCTGCGCCGCCAAGCTGTTCGTGATCTACCATCCGGCGATCCACAATGCCCTGTTGCAGAGATCAAAGAACCATCGACCCCAATTGAGAGTTCACGTGCGGACACTCTGCCATTAATTGCCTCCCCCCAATTGCCTGTCACTGATGTAGCAATTGCAGACACCCCACAATTGCCCACGGCAGAAACACCTGTGCAAGCCCCTATTGATCAAAATCAGGCACATATTGAGTTCATGGCTAGATTTACGGAGGCATTTAATAGAAATTGGAAGGAAGAACAGCCTGCATTAATTGAATCGCTCACTAAGAAATTTGGTTGATAGATTAATGTTTTGAAACTTACTTCTGCAATATATTTATTTTATCGTATTATTTATTTGCTTACTTGCTACTAGAAATATGAAACATACAGGAGGGCCCCTTGTCAGTATGGGATGTTTTTATACGCATTGCCGTCTTAGGGTTGCCTTTTGGTTATGTACTTTGAATATAATCAATAAATCTTTATTAATTGTTTGTGTTCGATGGATTCGAAGGAACATAATTCGTGGGTCAGTGTTTTTGTTTGTTTTGTCCTTATATCATGGTGTTTTGTTTTGGTTACTATTGATTTCTTGATTTCTAATGATGTTCATCCGTGTCTGATTGTGATGAAATACTATAAACTGTGTCATTTGAACTCATGTCGTCATCGCGAGTGTGATTGTTTGAATAATCAGGCAATTGATTGTGATTGTATGTGTTTGATGTATCGTGATAGTGATAGTCGTTTGTTTGATGCTGATGGTGGTCGTCTGTTCGAGGTGTATAATCATCTTGTGAGTGATCAGATGATGATTCAGTATCAGATGAATATTGTTCTCGATAATTATTGTAGCTGTCATTTTGAGACTTCGTTTCCCGGACGGTGCACCAATGTTCTGCTGGAGCCGAGGAAATACCAAGTGCCACCTCCAGTAAACATATGTCAAACAGAAAACGTAGCAACCAGCATCATTCACAAACAAACATCAATAAGCATAATCATTTATCAAGGGTGTTCAAGGTGTTAAGGACAAGTTGTCGTCCGCATTGGTTTCAAAGACGGTCCAAATAGAGAGTAGCGCTTCAGCTGATTAAAGTCCGATTCCAATAGAAAGAAGTGGTAAAAGGGAAGTGTTGATATCAGCATGATATCAGCATCCGTGAGCTTACATCTTGAGCGTGACCATTCGACACCAATCTCCTCAGCACACAATCAAACCAACCGCGAACAGCACTCCGTGATCAGCGAAGCGTCATTAGTGATAATTCCCTTTTTGGGTCAAAGGGTAACGCGGTATTGATGTGCAGGTTCTTGGAATGGTTGTACCCTAGGGGTACGGCTACGGTAGCTCGGTTGTTCTTTATAGAGTTGCGCGGAACGCGGAACACTCGGAATTTGGAAAGGTTGTTAGACCGTGATGTGATTGTCTTTATTAGAGTTGCGCGGAACGCGGAACACTCGGAATTTGGAAAGTTGTTAACCACTTGATAATGTTAAAGGGCATGAGATTCTAGTGGTCCATGATGAAGGTTTAGTTTAGTGATTGTTCAAGCGAAATGTCCGTATTATGTGTTCGTGGCGGTCATTCTAGTTGGTGAGTTACAGTTAGTATTTGTATTTGTGTTGGGATACGGTATGTGGTTCGTAGTCTTTTTCTGACGAACAACGCTTCGTTATATGCATATTGGGATAGAGTAGTGAGAAGACACAATAGTGTTGACGTAGTACACTACGTTATACTTGAAAGGAAGATCAGCAATTAGAAAGATGATAAATTAAGGAACTCTTTGTGTTTAGAAATAGGAACAATGATGGTATTAAAGGTGTTTTTGTCGTTTGTATCGATGTTATTCAGAATTAAGATTGAATTGATCGAAATGCTGAAAAATTTGTTTGAAAAAGGCATGAGATCAATGTTAGTGTTATTGTGTAATTATAACGTAATGGTAAATGACTCCATAAAGGAAAATAAAGTGTATTAGATTATTCGGTTCGATGAAGGAAGAACGTGTTCGTATTTTTAAGAACCGAATTTGTATTTATAATAACGGTATGCGATTATAAATAGTTTTGTGTGATATGAAGAAAAATAAGATGTAATCGAAAATTATAGGATAGTGGTGTAAAGTAAAAGTATTATCTAAATAAAATTAGAAATGTACTGTAATATGGAGTGGTGTGATTTGGTCTAACTCGTGGATGTATTACCGTAACTGCGCGTCGCGTTGCGTCGCGGTGTGACCATTTTCCATTTATTGATTGATTTCGAAAATATTTTTTTTTTTTTTTTTTTTTTTTTTTTTTTTTTTTGTTTTGCTTGTTGTTTTGGTAAGTGTGTATTCTTTCTTTGTTAAGCGTATCGTTAGCCGTGTTGCAATCATTAGATAGTGTTT
This sequence comes from Pelodera strongyloides, assembly GCA_036852015.1. Classification (NCBI taxonomy): domain Eukaryota; kingdom Metazoa; phylum Nematoda; class Chromadorea; order Rhabditida; family Rhabditidae; genus Pelodera; species Pelodera strongyloides. Next base: position 67,896 of record JAANDG010000560.1, read on the forward strand.
TCGTTGCCAGATTCGTTCGAGAATGGCTAGGAATTTCTGTGTTTTATTAAATTTAGCTTATTTTGCTGTTCTGATCCTGTTTGAAGGTATTTAGATTGTTTGTTTTGATAGCTAATGAATGATAGCTTCAGGCTTCTGCTGATTGTGGTCTTGCGAGAGGATGCAGATATCCTCCAATTGTTCGCTGACCCCCCAAGTAGTCGTTAAATGCAAGGTATGTTGTTAGTAATATTTAATATGTTTGTTTGCTCGTGTTTGCTTAACACCTATATGTAAATGTTGTGTTGTGTTCGTAAGTTTCTCGTCTTTTGTACGATAATAGCTGAACTCTTTGTTAACCGTTGATTCCTGTTGTGTTTTGATGAAACGAATAGTGTATTTAGAGTGCTTCTTTTCTTAAACCACGTGTTTTGATTCTGTGATTTGTGATGGCTTGCTTGTTTGTTTCTTTTCTTGGCGATTTGTTTGACATTATGATTGTGGTGTGTTTAGATCAAATCGCTTTCGATCGGAACGGGTGATAGGTGATATGGAAGCAATTGTTTGTGTTCGATGGATTCGAAGGAACATAATTCGTGGGTCAGTGTTTTTGTTTGTTTTGTCCTTATATCATGGTGTTTTGTTTTGGTTACTATTGATTTCTTGATTTCTAATGATGTTCATCCGTGTCTGATTGTGATGAAATACTATAAACTGTGTCATTTGAACTCATGTCGTCATCGCGAGTGTGATTGTTTGAATAATCAGGCAATTGATTGTGATTGTATGTGTTTGATGTATCGTGATAGTGATAGTCGTTTGTTTGATGCTGATGGTGGTCGTCTGTTCGAGGTGTATAATCATCTTGTGAGTGATCAGATGATGATTCAGTATCAGATGAATATTGTTCTCGATAATTATTGTAGCTGTCATTTTGAGACTCGTTTGTGTGTTCTTCGTAACTGATTGTCTTGTTTTCTAGGCTCGGCCATTCCGCCGAGTATGCAAACACCTGGAACCTGAACTGCGTGGTGGATTGTGGAAACGATGCATGGTTCTGTTGAGGTGGGATTGATTGAAATGTATTAGTGTTATTTTGTTCCGCTGGATATTGATTTTCCATTGTGTGTTGATTAGAAACAGTTTCTCCATCTCCTGATGCGTGATGTGTTATTTGATTGTGATCTTCTGTTTGGTTAATAGAATAAGGTGTTGTAGTCTGGTGGTTATGGAAATTTTGCAATTGATAGAGGTGGTTGATTTCTGTTTGTAGTGCTTGAAGCTCGATTTGTTGTAGACCAATAATTCCGGTGAGCAATTGATTTTGTTTGCTTAAATCGGTCATTGTTCTGTTTTCTGTATGGTTTTGATAAGAATAATTGTGGGTGTCAGTGTTTGCTTGATTTGAGGGCATATGCGTAGTATTACTGGGAGTGATGGGATTGATCTGATTGTGGTGTTTAGTTCTTAATGTGGTATTAGGCAAGTTAGGGGTGTTGTTGCGGTTGGAGTGGTTGATAATTGAGCAAGTGATACGTGTTGGATCATTCTGTTTTCTTTCAGTTTCTCTACCGTGATGGGAAGAAGCACTCGCCACCCCTCGGGCCGTCCTGCCGCACACAGTGGATGTCTCAGTGGACAAAAGATTGACAGGTGAGTGTTGTGTTTCATTTGTGATGTTTGATTGATTGTGATTTATGTGTTGTGATGGGATTCTTTTTACTATTGGTAGAGAATTGTTGCGATTATTCAGTACTTGATTTGCTATAGTCTGCTGACCATTAGGGCCTTCCGAGTCACGAATGAGATTTTTCGCGTTTGCAACGTTGCCTTTCGCAGAGCGAAACGCCATCTGAAACTTCATATTTTAGGAATCGGGTATCTGACTCCAGAGGTTCGCGAAATCCTCTGAACGCCAGAGTCGACCACGAAGAACCGCGAATCAATATCCGATGAGGAAACAAGACGAATTCGACGAACATAATTAATAAAATAATTCGAAACAATGTACAAGTGGTTCATAATTAATTGTGTTTTTTTTTGAACAGTGATTGGGATTTGAATCAGTGATAACATTTATTCGTTTTATTCATTTAATTTAATGTTCTTTGTGATTAGAACTCCGATGCCGTGATGCAATCTTCAATGTTTTGATTGATTATCCTTGCTCATATCGCGTGGTTCAGTGCTGTATCTGAAATGAAAGTGATAATGATTAACAAGAATTGATTTTAATTTTGATTGTGTTGCCATAAATAATGGTAGTTCCTGTGACAGATTGCCTCTGCAGTGACAATATACACTGTCCACAGGCCTGATAATTAACTGGTAATCAAATAATGTTGCCATTAGATTATATAGTCAGAGCTAAGTCTTTAGAAATCTATAACAGTGATATATGTCGTCAGTGATAAGTCTTTCGTAATCTATAAGTGATACTTAAGTAATGATAGTTAATAGTGATAATGATTTGTCGGATACCTTTTCACGGGAAATTCTGATGTGGTTCCATGGGTGATCTTTTCTGATGTGGTTTGATCCTCGAGGTGGTTGATCGTGCCGATAGTGATCATTTCGACGGGTGATCGTGATCATTCCGCGAGGTGTTTTGGTGATGTAGTGTGAAGTCGACGTGCTAAATTTAAAACAAAGATTAATACAATAGGAATAACAGTAAAGGATTAATGATTGCAATTAATTGTTAGGGTCCGCAATCTAAAGGTTGTAACGGTAGGTGTTATGGCACGCGCAACGCAGTAAGTGTTTTGTGTTACGTGGGCGATTGTTCGATGGTGGTTTTACTCATTAAGTTAGCTTTATGTTTCTTTTCTACTGGTGTTTTCTTTTCTTCAGTCCCCTGAAGTGAATGGCCTATTCGCTTCTACGCCCAGTTTGCTAGTCTGGCAAACTGAACCATCTGGGTTTTATCACACATGAGTAGGGTACTCTCCCCTGCAGGGGGTCTTTGTGATCCTCCCTGTGTTAACACCAGCGCAAAACTGGTCCTTTAATCGGTTTAATGATCTGACTGACCAGTTCCGGGGGGTAAAAAACCTGAAATTTGTCCTATGTTACAATGTTTGTTGAAATGATGTGGCTTTGATGCTACTTGATTTTAGGCTAGGGTTATGCGTCCAACCGGACGGTGCACCAATGTTCTGCTGGAGCCGAGGAAATACCAAGTGCCACCTCCAGTAAACATATGTCAAACAGAAAACGTAGCAACCAGCATCATTCACAAACAAACATCAATAAGCATAATCATTTATCAAGGGTGTTCAAGGTGTTAAGGACAAGTTGTCGTCCGCATTGGTTTCAAAGACGGTCCAAATAGAGAGTAGCGCTTCAGCTGAAGACAAGCAATAAAACAATTGTAATTGACAATGTACTTCAAGAGGATTACTACAAATCTGAGAAAGACACAATCAATAAATGCCAATCACCAGAGACACATAATAAATAACGCACAGTTCAAGCTTACCTGATTAAAGTCCGATTCCAATAGAATGAAGTGGTAAAAGGGAAGTGTTGATATCAGCATCCGTGAGCTTACATCTTGAGCGTGACCATTCGACACCAATCTCCTCAGCACACAATCAAACCAACCGCGAACAGCACTCCGTGATCAGCGAAGCGTCATTAGTGATAATTCCCTTTTTGGGTCAAAGGGTAACGCGGTATTGATGTGCAGGTTCTTGGAATGGTTGTACCCTAGGGGTACGGCTACGGTAGCTCGGTTGTTCTTTATAGAGTTGCGCGGAACGCGGAACACTCGGAATTTGGAAAGGTTGTTAGACCGTGATGTGATTGTCTTTATTAGAGTTGCGCGGAACGCGGAACAGCTGGCAATCAGATGGAAGAGTAAAATATAAGGGTACGCTGAGATAGAGTCGAATTATTATTCTTTGATAGGAATATCTTCATTTTCACATGATGAATAAGGTGGTGGTGGCTCGCACCTTTCTACCAATGGAGGATAAAGAGGCGGAGCGCTCGGCGTACCTGAAAATAAATCTACCAGGCGAGAGTTAGCGAATTCGTGGGTGTTTTCTATTATGTTTATTGCGTAACGTGCCCCTCACAAACAAACAAACAAACTGTTGTTTAAGACAAGTGCTGATTGAATTGATTCACGTTACCTGAGCGCGAGTGATCATCATTCATGGTAGGAACCCGCTGCTGTTGGTCGACGTTATGTCTCGAAGTACCATTGAATATCACAATTGGTAAAATACAGACAACAGATGAGCCAAAAGTGGACGTGGTGACAACTTCTACCTGGAATAAACTTCTGAAGTGGCTCTTCACAATCACATTCTCACATATAATTAGAAAACTTAAAAACAGAAGGAAAATTTCTTAACAGCTATAAAAAAAATCACAATGGGCTTTCCAAGTATTTTGAACCTAACCTAAACGTGAATATTATTTAGTATGAAAAATTTATTATCTATAAAACATTCTCATATTGTTTCAAAATACGGTAGGCGGTAGGCTCTAGGCACACTTGCCGTGTAGCGCTAGTCATCGTATCGAGGATGAGATTACCTTCAGTTTGTAATACAACTTTATAATAGCGCACTCGAAAGTTGGAACAACATTAGGCACTTCCAGAAAAGCTTCGATTATGGTGTTCGATCTTGACGGGCAGTTCACTTTCTAAAGGAAACATTTACTTGCGTTGTGTTGGATTAGTTGGTTTTGGAACAATTTTGACGACGCCTGGCAAGCTCTGACAGTATCGATTGCCATCACAACGTAAATTTTCGGGGCAATTGCAATTGTGCTCGTTACCGTTTCCGATGATGCGATCTCGTCCATCGAAGACTTTACATTATTTCCATCTGTTTCGATAAAAGGCACATTCGGTGGAAATTTAGCTCCGTGATGGAATGCGACAAAGTCGGCACACCCGCAAAGTGTCATTTCGAGCTGAAACGTTTTAATACAACTTTTCAGAGTTGTTTGGCTGATACAGCTTACGTCATATGCGAAACTCTTCTCAAATGTGTTATAACACCCGGTTATAAACTGGAGATGTGCCTTTCAACTTTTTGTACAGCGGGGTTGTATATCTCCAGGCATTATCAAGACCCGTTTTCCGGTAGAGACTTCCGCTCGTAAGTACACATCAAAATGTTATAGATCAACTTGGTACCGTACATTTTCCACATCCTTAGAAGTGCGATTAGCGATTGCTACTGTTGCCAGTATTGTCTCTCCAATAGAAAATGCAGTTTTCGGAAGTGTCACCTACAAAAAGGCTACTACCACTAGTATGATACGGGAAACATGAAAAACGGATTGTTTAAAAAACGAAAACCATCATTCAGCTCTAAAGCAATACAATGACCGGTATTTGAAAAGCATGTTTCGTCATGCAATATAAGCAAACAGCTGAGTGATAGTTAGCGATTTTGTGCGTAATTTTATTCACTTACTGTCACATGCATGTTCAATTGATTCTAACGGTTTAAGTTAAAGGGCATGTCAATGCAGATTATATAATTTCTCACGGAAATTCTATAACGCGCTATACCGTAGTTAAAAAACGTGTTTTTCCTGTTTCCTCTCTGGCATGCGATGTGTCAAATGCGCATCCCTTTTCCTCTCGTTGTCGCGCGCCCTCTCTTTTTCTATGCTGACTATCGGCCTCGTGAATTCAAACGGTCCTGTGACGGACATTAATTCTGATTTTGTGCACACGACCCGAATTCCATGTTGAAGGAATTATTCAGAGGTGTTTGAAATTGTTTTTCTTCTTACCAAGAAGATTTCGTCTACTCTTGTTTAGAGCATTGTCATCGCGATAACTCGTCAAAAAACTCTCATGATAGTTCGCATGAATCCATGAGACCTCTCATGAGAGGTGGGCGGGGCTTGGGGGTGATACTTTGGAAAAGTATCGCGAACAAGCCACCTCTCATCTCGCGATACCTGGTGAGTCGCGAGAGTTGTTGCAAAAGTTTCATGAGACTACAACAGGTCTCGAGATGCAAACTTTATTTCTTACACGATAACTTTTTGGAAATTATTGGACTTACTGAAATAGAAATTTTGTACATAATTTCTATTTGTGCAACAGTTCTAATATGCAAAAAATTTGTTAGGCAATAGAATCAAACAAAATCAAAAACCGTTCTCTAACCAGCTGTAAGTATACCTGCGAATTGCAAATTATTTCGTTCCAAAAAAGTGTATTATTCCAACAACGGTTATTTCAAATCAACAACCACTTCCCATTTACAGCATTTGTTTTCTTTGCAAAAGAGGATTGTATTCTGTCTCCTTTTCAAGTGAGTGCCTGCCCTTTTATAAGAGCAAAGAGCGCACATATAAGCTAACGCCCGCAGAGTGCGCCGCAGAGAGTGAGTACCCTATATAAGCAGCCGCAGAAAAAAGCGGCAGAACCACCCCGCCGGTGACCCTCAGTGTGGTCAAAAGTAACAAAAGTGTAGGGCTTAAGACAACACAATGTGGCAGATCGGGCGTGTGTGCACCAAACGTACTTTGATGCCACCTATTGGAGTTGGATAATTTCTTGAGAGTTGGATGATGCCCAAAAATAAGCGGAAATGTTGATTTTTTGTATGAGGATCATTTCTGTATCTTTCGAAAGAGAATTTCACGCATGTAAACGTGACGTGTCTCGCTTACTTTAATTGTTTCATTTTTGCAGCGAAAAAGCCCCTTGAATACACTGAATCAGAAAATTTGCGCAATGAAATGATCTTCGTAGAGGAAAGTAACGAGTGAGCTTATTGGTGTGTATTAGGTTGGAAATATTACAGCAGACTTCATATCGCATATCAGTTTCTTGCTATGTGCATATATGACCTTTCTTTTTACATTCTCGTCTGTTAAATGTGCTCCGCAGAAATTTTTTGCTTACGTCCAAAATGGCAGTCGAAACCTCTTTTACAAAGCTTTACTGCCTTATTATATTCAATGCGTTAACTTACGCCAAATAACTTAAGTAAACTGTGCTTCCTGCTTTCTCAACAAAGCATAGTTCGACTCTACAATTTACAAAGTCTCGAGACGTATCGCGAATTTTCAATCATGTGAGATATTTGTAGTCTCATGAAACCGCGCGCCGGCTTTCGCGATACCTGCGATCTCCCATCATCACCACAGGCCACGCCCCCATGAGAGCGAGGCACCTCGCGCTCATGAAGGAAAAAAGGCTATCGAGAGCTGCGAATTATCATGAAAAAACTATCGATAGCAAAAACTATCATGTAAGCAATGCTCTACTCTTGTTTTCACTTTCCTTAACTACAACAACTAAACTATTTTTGAAGACAAACATGCAAAACTGCCTTGACATTCCCTTTAACATACCGCAACTACAACTTCTCCCCTACGAAACAGTGGAAGACCAATCTTGTCACGGCATTTCATTGTTTGCGGTTGCAGAAGCTGTGATGCGGCAGCACTGATGTCGTAAATAGGAGTCACGGAAATGGCCTGAAAGGGATATGTGGCTCAAATGGCAATGAGTTCGTCTCAAAAGTAATCGGCCTCGGTTCGAGTCTGGTCCATGACAACTTTGAAACCACCACAAAAAAAGTAATCTTCACAAAAATATTAAAATGGTTTAAACGAAATAACCTGCTCGTTGATGTGGTCGATCTCCCACGGCCCATCAACAAACCATTTACAATAATAGCGAATACTTCCATATTCGCTATAGATTTCGGGGAAACATTGCATTGGCAGTTGGAACCTGCAAGTTAAACGTCCAATTATTTTAGACGAACGTATTGCTGGAACACTCAGCAAAGCCGTGAAGCAGTGGATTATCTGTAGAAAGAGGGACAGGGAAGGACCACACTCGTCGCCTCTGGCGATCACTGCAGGAGGGCGCCAGGGGGTGCATGAACGTCATATGATGCACGATGGGCAAGTTTCGGCTCACCTGACGCGCGTTTCCTAAAGGTGCGTCACTGGTGCTTCATCGGACCTTGAACTCCCGTGCCGCACCTGTGACCTGTGACTGGTGTAAGCTTGTCGACAGAAGGGAAACTGGGAAACTAACTGAAACGTGAAGTGATGTTCGCCAGCGGGTAGTTCCTCCTCTTTCCCAGTGCCCCAGAGAGTTCTTTCCTCGTCAATAATTGGAACAAGACCACTGTGGTGTTCCGTTACACTCCTGGTGTGACCACCTCTACAATATTTCACTGTCAGATCTACATTGTTGGCTCTTCCTTTTCTGTTATTCGGATGGAATTTAAGTTGTTCTCTTGATCATATCATTGTGATGTATAAAATGAAATAATTATCAGGCGAATGAGTATGCTTACAATTAGGTACGTTATTGTTTATTTAACAGTAAATGCGTCTAAGCTTTGGAATATTTTCGCAGTTTAACACGTACACACTAATACTATGGCGGTGCTTCCAGCTAGTCGTTGCCTCTCCAGTTAGAAGTAACTTCACATATAGTGCAGGAACGTCATGCTTGAGCTGAAACCAGCGAATGTTGGATGGAGTAATCTCTCGCGAGAACATTTTGCCTGTGCCCTACCATTCGTGCCGATAGTAAAGTACCCCTCATTTTTCACGAAGGAGTCTATATTGGCGGTTGGAGCGAAACACGGAAACGGGTCTGGAAACAATATTATATACAGCCATTTTCTTCCACATATGCTAGTTGTGGAACGAATTAGGGAATTAGGCTATTACTCTAATTTATCCGCACCTATGTATTATGTATTCTGTGTAAGAAAACCAGTGTTGTCCATGCGTTTCAAAAACGTAAACGGGCCAGCACTTCGAAATTTGTTCATGCAAACAACTGTTCAAAGCTGCACACCAGTTTTACAACGCATACTCCTATGTTTTGCTTTTTTTGCCCACATCCTATGAGAACAAAATTTACTATTATACCTTTATCGCTTTACATGCATTATCCACTAACAGTGAGCTAAACTACGATACGGCAGGTGCCCGGCCTACGTTTTGAAAACCGACTGTTACTTGCTTTAGCTAACAAACTCAAAACAAGCCGCCTACTTGAAGAATAACGGTTCCGCTCACGACCGACCCGGGAAGGAACTGGTTGATTCCTTGTGCAAATTCAATCCGTGATTTTATTCCCATTAGGGCTCGTCTGCAAACTTTCATGATTCGAGTATTCACGCATATTTGTTTTTAAAACTAACACTAAATACTCATAATTTGCTAATATAGAACTTTTTAGATTCCTGACACCGCTCCCTAGATTCACTTTCTATAAAATAGATACATGACACGGTTTTACGTACTTCGAATAAAAACAAAGCGTCAACAGAAAAAATGCTTTATGATCAATAAAATAAAAAAAATGTGCGAAAAAAAACCAAGCCATCGTATTTTCATGTGTGCGAGAAATTAAATTCCACAATGCACACAGTACTCTGGTCCTCAGGCGCGCAGCGCGCAAATGCGTAACCGCGTCCGCAGAAAAAAGATTGCAACTTTGCATTGAAAAATTTGAGACACAGAGAAACCTCTTTTCTGCGTCTCCGCCTTTCCCATGTTTAAAAACCATCCCTGTCCCGCGAACGCGGTTACGCATTTGCGCGCTGCGCGCCTGAGAACGTAGCACGGTAATGTAATTTAGATGGAGATAATAACACCTAAAAGCAACTTCCGTTTCTTGTTAATCATACAAAACAAACCAGCTGTAAAAAAGAAAGAAATGAATCAACTATTATGCATAAAGCGAAATTGTATACCAGACGACAAACGACAGTAAGTGATAATTTTCAGAGACGAATATTTAAACTGATAAAAAAAACAAATCAAAGTTAGTGGAAACAGCTATTAATGCTACGAAATCGAGATACCTGTGAAAAACCGGCAAGCAAACAGAAGTAAACGCATATGAAGACCACTAGGAATATACAAACACATGATTAATTAATATGACGAATAAAGAACACTCCTAGATTCGTCCTTTGAATAACATAGTAGAAGTTCTGAGTTCATTCTTTAATAGGAATAGCCTCATTTTCTAATGATGTGTAAGGCGGCGGCGGTTCGCATCCTTGCAATGAAGGATACAGTGGTGGAGCGCTGGGCACAACTAAAAGAGTTACTACCATAACGTAAAGTTGGGTTCAGTGTTTGTTTGTTTGTTTCTATGTTGTACGTTACGCTCAATTATGATTAGAATAATACGTGAGCTAACACGTAGAATAATACGTGAGCTTGTTTACCTGAGGTATCGTTCACAAAAGCAGCCACAGGAGCATTTGGTTGGATAAAACCAATAAGGGGAAGCGCCGGTTGTGGTGGGTTGGCTTTATCTCCCATGATGGCAGTACATATTATAATAGGCACTTTACAATCAACAGACGAGTTGAAAGTAGACGAAGTTTCAACTTCCACCTAAAGTGAAAAAATGAAAGTACGTTTCCTCAAAAATCTGCGCCAGCGTATTTTAGCTTTGAAATGGACCCCATCACACGAAATGTTTTAATGTTCTCTACAATGTTGTTAATGCGAAACATATTATGTTACCTTCAATTTGTAATACACCCTGATGACAGCGCACTCAAATGTTGGGGTAACGTTGGGCACTTCGAGAATAGCCTCAACTACGGTATTCGCCCTTGATGGGCAGCTCGCTTCCTGAAGGTAACAAATCTGAGAAGTGAACAAAAAGAGGAAGATACATCAGCTTATTCACGATGCAGTGCTTCTTTTGAGGCATCGTACATGAATAAAGCTGTTTGCTTATGTAAAATTATTGGTTATCTACTACTTAAGCAGGTTTTTCGGGAAAGGAGCCATAACATTTTTTCAGCCACATATTTTTTACCTTCGCTATTTGTGACGGCACGTCGGTAGTACACCGACAGCTAACATGGACCGCGAATCGGGCGTTAGCTTGACAATACATCAATGAACGAAAGAACTCATGTAATTTTTGGACGGTCGCTCTATGTAATATTTACCGTCTTTGATGAAGTAATCTCCGTCTTCTTATCTTTTACATTGTGTCCATTTGACTGGACAAAAAGTGAATTGGGCGGAAAATTAGCTCCGTTATGGAATGCCACGTAGTCCGCATACTGGTAAAGGATCAGTTTCACCTAAAAAGTCTAGAAGTCTTTGTCTGGGTGTTCCGTTGATGCATTGGCACAGGATCGAACACGCAGCAAAACAAACGGCATTATTAACTAAGCATAGATTGCCTACGCTGTTGGCAATCTATGCATGATCCTCAACAAAAAGTGATAGAAACAAATAAATGCGTTAGAAATTGTTGAAAAAAGGCAACAATCAAGTTGATACCGTACATGTTCCACATCTTTTGAAGTGCGATTATCGATCTCAACAAGCGCAAGGATCGTTTCTCCGATAGCGTACCCAGTCTTGGAGAGATTCACCTGTGAACAAAGAAGTTTGTACATTTAGTACGTAATCAAATTAGAGGTGCAGAGAGTGTTGTGAATACATAGAGTGTGGTAAGCATCTCCAGCCGTCCAGCCCCGCCACGCTATTTCGCACTTGTAACACAGTTTGGTGTACCGTCTGCCTGCGGCTACGGTACGCCAGTTGTTTTTATTCAGTCGAGCTTGCTCCTGGCTCGAGGAGCAAAGAAACTTTCCAGCAATTTCCGCATTTTGATCGTCGTGGGTCATACAATCAATAGAAATTATAAAATAAGGTCCAATTTGAGGTGACCCTATCCCTTTAACTAATGATTAAAAAGTTATAATAAGAAAATAGTAACAAGAATGGCTACGATTTAGAAGGAGACATCGGGGCATACCTTAACCGCTACTTCTCCACGACGAAACAGTGGCATGCCGATTTTCTCGCAGCGGTTATCTGATTGAGGCTGCATCAGATGCGGCACAGCATTAATGTCACCAATCGGAGTCATCACGGTAAAGGGCTAAAGCACTTGGAGTCTGCTAAGCAGATACGGACAAAGACTCTAAAGTGATGTTTTGCTGACGCTCACAATCAGCAATTTGTCAGTTCTTTGCTGAACGATCTCTTCAACGTTTCTACTTATTGTTAGCAGATGTGCTTAGAAAGAAAAATAAGGACCAATCGTTAGCCAACCAATCGTTAGCCAAACAGTTTTTAATACGATAGATAATCACCTGCTCGTTAGTGTGGTCGAATTTCCACGGCCGGTCAACAATCAATTTACAACAATAACGGATATTACCAACACTGCTGTGATATTCGGGGAAACAATGCATTGGCAACTGAAACCTGCAAGATAAACAATAAGTCAACGGTGATTGTAAATTTTTTTCATTCTTTGCATTGCAGCCATGTACATATCTCCGAAAGACTGGTCAGAATCTTGCCAACAGGCCTATTGATTATGTGCTATTTATGTAATCAGTGAAGAAAGTCCGACATTTTTATTCATTCTGTTGGCCCTTGTCCCTCTAATATATTCGACCTGAATGGAAAACCTGACACGAAAAACTAACTGAAATTTGAAGTGGTGTTCGCCAGCGGGCAGCTCGTCCTTCTCTCCATTGCCCCAAAGAATGTTTTCCAAGTCGATAATAGAAACCAGACCTTTGTACTCTTCCGAGATAGTCCTGGTTCGGCTCTGACCATCGGGTCCCGGCCTGTATTTTTTTTTACAAATCATATCCTAGTTGTAAATTTTTGTGTGTGATTTGACTGGTTGGTTTTGATTGCTCTAATCTGGAACACTATGTTCTATTAACAATGAAGGCACTCTCTTAGCTCCAATGTAAACAGTATGTATACACAGAGTTCATCATTCTCTGTCTATTTGTGATACTTAGTACCGTAGTGATTTAATGTTGTAAACAGACGTACACACGAATAGTGCGGTGGTGGGTCCACTGCGTTTTCGCATCTCCATGAACACGCAGCTTCACATATCGAGCCGATACATCGTCGTCGAGCTGAAACGCCGAATAGGAACTCCTGCGATGTGCATATGTGTAATGAATTATTATATCTACGAACCGTAATCCGTAATTAAGGGGGAGAGTGGCACAGTGGCATCGCGTTCTTCTCTAACGCAATCGACCAGAGTTCGATTCGACTCGCAATTTACCCGTGTTTCGCTGCATTCGTCCGGTTTAACTGTGCAGTTCATATGTTCATCATACGTACAAAACGCATCATACAGCGAATGTTATGTTGTGATTCATGTGATTATGAAAACACGCATCGCAATTCCTCAGTGGCAACGAAAAATATCCTGAACAATGGATCAGGATCAGGAATTTCACGAAGATCGGTCGCAATTCACCACAACATGAAAGGCGAGCGACGGATTGACATGACGCACAATTTCAAAAATGATAGTTGTAGAATTAGTATAGCAATGAATATGTCGAAGTGTCCACAAGCCGGTATGACGCCAGAACAAAGCGAAATTAGCGACAACGTTTGCGTAGAGTATGGGAACGATTAAAATGTCGGGTAATGCCAGGATCCAATGATCAAAGAGAAATTGGGCGCTTCCTCAAACTTTGTTGATTAAACTACGGTACTTCGCATGCCACCCACTGTACGACTATACAAACGCTAAAGCCTATGTACAATACAAAAAAAAAAATACATATGAACTAACTTCAAGAATAGCAGTTCCGCATACGAACGACCCGGGAAGGAACTGGTTGATTCCTTGTGCAAACTCAATCCGTGATTCTATTCCCATCAGGACTCTTACTACTTTATACTGAAAGGCCCAAGCTATGATTTATATTATAAATTGCATTGTAATAGTCACACAACACACAACCGCAAAAAAACGAATCAGGTGGCGCGCTGCCCAGCCTACAATAATCATACACGTTTGTTCAACTTTGCACATCAGAAAGAAAATGAATTATAAAAAACACGATATGTCAATTTCAAAGATACTAAAAAACTCCATTTGAAACTTTGAATAAACACAATTGCAAACAAGAGCAGTGACGCGACCAAAAAATAAACAACGTTGGAAAAAAAACACGGAAACCGCTGCAGATGATGCTGGAGAATATTTGGAAATGATTTTAAATGCAGATCTTTTTAAACATAAATTAGAAATCATTAAAGTGTTTTTATAAATAGTTTTTATCCGTCGCCGTTTGTATTTTATAGCATTTTAAAGAACAATTCCTGGCCATGAACAGGAACGGGCAAAAGAGGCGAGTGCGGCAGTGGTCGATGATGGGAGAGAATGAACGAAAGGGAGAGCGCAAGAGAAGCACACATGCACAGAGACAGATGTGCGGGTGCAAAATGTGAATGCCCTGCGTTCTTTGCGTTTTCAAAAAAAGGCAAACTATACTGCGATCACAACCCGTAATGGGTGAACAGGCAAAGCGAAATTGCAACTATTCATAAAAAGATTAGTATCAAATTTAAAAAAAATGAATAGTGAACAAAACAATTAGTACTAAAGCAAAAAGCGAATCTGTTTGATATATGACTCTCAATAAATCTAAACGCGCGTGTTATTTCGTGAACCTATTATAAAATAAAAACAAGATATGTCAATTTCAATAAAGGTACTAAAAACAGCCTTTGAAACTTTGAATAATCAGTAACGAAAGACACGGCTCTCCCTGATTCCCTGATGAGTACCGGCCTTGCTTTATATGATTTATTGACTATTATGTTCCAAATTTATTTTCTCAGTGCTGTGCATTTTTTTATGTTTGTTATTTGTTAAAGCTTTCAGTTCTAGGATACTGTTTGTGTGCAGAGGATATTTGTTAGTGAATAATTTTATCCTGTTAAGATGCATGTATTTCGGATTATTGGCCTCAGATGCTTGTGGCGACAGTTTGTTTGAATCACGAACAAGCATGATCCTAAATATAGCAAGAGATTCGAATAAAAGATATACAAAGGCAATTAGATTAAATCAAAGGCAATAAAGGAGCGTTATATGGTTAGATCTGTATTTTTGAAGCACTCTGTAGGGACATTGTCAGCAACAACAACAAAACGGTTACTTTGTCCGGTCATGTTCGTTAGCCTAACGCCGGATGTGTACATTTTTTTATCACAAAAGCTTATCTGATTGTCACATATGTTCAAATGAAAATGTGCAAAAACAATAAGGAGTCACCGGTGGTACACAAACACTAAAATGCGAAGATTTATTTGTATTATGGCAGGCAGTAAAAAGGCTATTCGATATTATATTAACAACCCATATAATTATTTCTTAGACAATACTGAAACTGAACTACCCATTCATTGAACGAACACGAGCAATATTATAAAATTAACAATTTACGCCAGCACCATAGAAAGCAAAATAGTATGCCATATCTTAACATGAACTATACTGTGCGTACCCTACCGTCGACAATGAATCTACGTATAAAATTGGTTTTCCGCAAGGTTGCAAACTGCGATGCCATTGAAACCACAACTGATCTGGTCTTAATTGCTCAACATGTGAGTGAGATATTGTGGTTTCCGAAAACCTTTTACGACTGTGTTCCCTCATCAACTGAAAGGTCCAAGTATCGAAATTGAAATAAAACTCGAGTTTGGAATTTCACGGGGAGCAGATTAGAGCAAGCTCCTACCCCGGTCGATTTTTCCAACAAACTGTTTACTATCGAACAAGTTTACATACACAAACAGTGAGTTGGTGAGTTGGGATCAATTTTCTATTAGCAAATAGTACCTCGGACATTGTCGACCATCGGAATTGAGCAATTCGCCTTGGGAAGAGTTAGGCTGTCACCAATTGCAACAGTCCCTATTACAACAGACATCCTACAACCGCCGTCCGGCTGGTCGCTTATTACGCGCGCCTGTAAGAAGAACACGATGGGTGTAAACGATCGGAGCACACAAATAGGTGTTCTTTTGATCTGTCTCTGTGAGTCAGAACTACTCAGAATCTTAACGATGAACCACCTTGTCAGGAGTGACGTCTTGGATTGCCAAACACTGTAATATACCAGTAGAAGTACACTTGATGATCACTTGGATTACGGTAATGAGACCACCCTTGCAGAAAACGCTTTCGCAGCAGCTTTACGTACCCAAAACATAAAGGCACAATGTTTTCAAAACAAAGTAAAACAATTTTATTCACAGCCCCGTATCGAGCACCACATAAACCCCGACCGCGAGGCAAAGAGAGAGGTAACTCAATTACCGGACCCGGGACTATTAATCACTCAACCACTGAATAAATCTTACATATCTTTGCGAGATATTATGTCTATACCCTCTTCTTACAGTTAATTAAGACGCCGTCAACAAGAACCATACGCTTACCAACAATTCGTAGTAGACCCTAATGATGGCACATTCGAATGAAGGCGTAGCGTGAGGCACTTGAAGAAGAGCATTAGCCGACTTTGTTTCACCCGCAGGACAGTTTAGTTCCTAAGTTCAAATAAATTAAGAGAGACAGATCTTCATATCTATGCATCTATCTTTGTCACACTGGAAACAAATCGCCCAGCTCGTTTCGTTAACGCGTTTGCACAATTTGAATTCAATAATGTGCTGCATAGCCTTGTCCTTGTAGGGTTTTATTTCACTATTGGAATGGATTTCACACGTTACCTACTATCCGGTGGACCTTACCAACGCTCACATAGCGAAATAGCTCAAGCATCTGGTGCAAAAATAATAGTTACCATTTGCGTTAAAGCAATTTCTACCGCGGTTCGCCTCGTGTTGGGCGCCGAAGTGATGAAATCTGCATTGGGTTCGAAATCGCCACGTTGACGGAAAGCCACAAACTCCGAGTACTGGATCAACGACAGTCTCACCTGGAAACCGCTTTGCAAATGCGAAGAAAACATGGCCTGTATATGGCGACCTGGCTGGCAGTGACCTTTTTTGAAAACCGTCGGCAACTAGTCGCCATACATTACCTACCAATCACCAAATGTTTTTTTTTCCGGTGAAGGCCATCAAGTGACCGGCTGCCGGCGGTTTTTCCGTTCTCGAGGCTCATCCCTTTGTTACAAACTCACATGCTTCACTTCGTTCTGTGTCTCATTCTTAACTTCGACGGTTCCCTCAATTGTCTCTCCGATTGAATAACCAGCCTTCGGGATTGACAACTGTAATATGTGGAAGATAGTGAGATACCTTTCCTTATTTACTTACAATTAGTAAATAACACCGGTATGATAAAGTACCTGCATCACATGATATGATGAAGTACCTATGTCGTATAGGTACGTATCTCAAGTTCAAACAAGACCTTACTGTGGTGGACAGTTCTCCTCCTTTACGGAATAGTGTGGACTTAATGTTGGTGCAATTATATGACGACTGTCCGTTTTTCAAAGTTGGTGAGGCATTCAAGTCGAAGATCGGAGCAACAATGAAGGGCTAAAACATATTTCGTATATACTTTTGAAATTATCAATTTCTTGACTGACTTCATAACTCGCGCGTGGGCAAGTTACGGTATGTTCGGGGGCGCCAAGGGCCAAGGGCGCTAGTGGTGCGCCCTTGGCATGTGGCGCAAGAGCCGTGTACTTCCAAAAGAAGCAGTCTCCTCAACACGTATTGCGCGCCATTTCGCGTAGAACACCTGCGCGAACTTCATCAAGGCTTTGGTAACGCAACAATCCTCTCGCGCACGGATTATTTGCTGGTACGGGTTCTCTAAGTAAAATGCCTCTTCGAAGAAGTAAAAACAAAACAAAAAACAATAACAATGTAATGGAAACCTGTTCGCACTGCTCGTATTTCCACTCGCCTACTCGACAAACGGATATTCTGCACACATAGCATATGTTGCCCAATTGTGTGCGAACCACAGGATGACAGTCTTTCGGAAGTTCAAATCTACAAAAATTTATTTTTGAAATAATTGTTATGCAAATCTATATCGTCATTGTACGAACTAAGTCTTTTTCTACCGTAAGAAACACAGTGAAATAAAAAAATATCGGCGAAGAGTGTATGCATGGGAATGTAGTTGTATAGCAACTACGCGTCACACAACAGTCATACTGCTATGGGAGTATACTCACTGAAATGGGAACTTATGTTCGCCGGGAGGGAGCACATCTTTTTCATTGAAACCTTCTGCACATAGACGTTTTTCGATAAGAATTCACGTGTGGTCAAAGTAGAAAAAAAAAGAATTCTCTGCAAGGAATGTGTAGTAGCATGATAAACACATAATTAGCAAACAAAAATAAACTCACGCAATGATCACCGAGAAACGGTCTTTCCCCATCAACGGGGGTATGGTCAGGATTGGGCAACCTGGTTCAATTGAGGCTTGGCCCAACGGTGTCCCGGTAGGAGTGTCCGTAGCGCTGACTTCGGGCTTTTGCTCCTTGCTTTTTGCTCCATCGGTAACATTTGGTGATTGATTTGATCCCTTGTTATCCTTGGTCATATCGACGGTTGTTGCACTTTTCTTGGACTCCGCTTCTCGTAGCTTCTTTACATTTTTGGAAGAATCTTTATCCGCACTATCCTTTCCTGCCACGCTTCGCTGAAATTTTTTACATTTTTTCTTGTTTCAAGTAAAATAAACGATAAAACTACAGTTCATTTTGCTCAAAACAGTGTGTTTCAGCCATATCTCTTAGCTTCCTTAGTTTATCTTGTAGAACTACTTTATCGGAAGATTGATCAATACTCACCTTTTTTACCTAATATCTACCATAGGGAATAATTAGAGGGATATTTTAACGCTCTTAGTTTAAGTTTTCTTTGTACATTTAAACTAAAGCATAAAAAGCGAGGTGATTTTGTAGAGAACCCATCCCTTTAAAAGGTCTGGCACTGTTGCATAGACTGATTGGAAGCGTAATACAGATCTCATCTACCTTAAAATTCGGAAATTTGAAACTCATCCGAGAAAAATAAAGTAGGACAAAGGACTGCTTAACTGACTCAAAGTACCACCTGGTTTCTAATGTTGCATTGGATTTTTAATCTAAAATTATAGAGCAAACGCGATACTCCTAACTACAAACCTTGCTATTATTATCCAGAGTCGTCGCTTCATATTCCGGCGTCTTCCTATCCACGACTCTCGCCACTTCAGTGGTCTTCTCCTTTCGTTTCTTTCCTTTAGTTTTCGCACTTTCCTTACCGCTCACCAATTTTGCTTTCTTATTGCTAATAACCGTGGAAACGTCCCGGGTACACGACGCCTTTGTGCTTGCCGCAATTACGGAACATGTGATTGACGGGGCTTTTGTTGAAAGATCAATCTTCGTTGAAGTCTCTCCGCTCTCCTTCTCGGATTTTATTTTCTTCTTCTTCTTGCTCGTCTTGGATGGGTCTTTAGCGGAGAGTTGTACTGAGGTGCATTTAGTCGTGCTCACGGTAGTGGTCGCATTTGTTGCATTAGTTGTAGCTTCGGTCGTTTCCTTTTATCTTTAGCAGAACTGAAATCCGTCTCGTATAAGTCTTGTTCGTCTTCTTCGCGATGCTGAAATAAGAAGAAATAATAAATATAAAGGAAAACAAAATAAAATATAGACAAAGTGCCCATACCTGGGGTCTCGTCAGCTGCGAAAGGAGCCATGTTAATGAGGAAAGCAAGGTATATTGTCTACGGCTCATCATCTAAAGGTCACGGTCGTAATACGTTGATACCATGGCCCAAACAAGAACACTGTGACAGTCAGAAGTAAATACTCACAGGATCTCGATAGGCACATGCCGCTGCTAAGTTCACAACGAAAGCAAGTCCGTTCTTTGGATCCTGGTTCTCTTCGACGAAGCAAATAGGATAACTGAATAATAATTTCGATGAATACAACATTTAGGAAATATTGAATTCACCCAAGCCGTCTACGTCTGATGAGCTTTGGACCAAAGAGATTCAGGGATTGACAACACATCATGGGCGTCCGGTCACACAGGGAGCTTCAGGTCGAGTCGTCGAGTAAAGATATAACAGAGGCGGTATTTACCAACACACAGGAAGCCCTTACTAGGTTGAATCTCTTCCGCTCTCGCACTCTCTACGCACTCTTTAGCTTCCTCGGGAGGCCAGGGAGGGTCCCCGCCGTGTTGGTGAATACAGCCTCAGAAGTGTGAGGCATAATGAATGGTCGGAGGCGGCGTCCTACCCTATCGGTTCCTGTAGAATCGCCTTGATTACAAATACATCAAGTTTGATTGAATCACTTGTTGTAAGAGGAGTGATATTACACTCTGGTGAATGACCGACATCATTGCCTGGCTGAAAATAAAACCATTTTAATAAAGATTCTGATGAAGTACACTTCTACCACAACCGACTCGGATAAGCCGTGGAGAAAATTCAAATCAGCATATAAAGATTACCGGTCCTCGGTAGAGTTATTGTTTCTTATTGATCTACTGGTCTTATTCAGATACGATACATTTTAAGAGAAGGTACGGTAAATCTTTGCTAGTCGAGCTTACAAGGGAAGGATACTTCATCGCAAACGCCTTTTTTGGATTATACATCGATCGATACAGTTTCGTAAGTTTCTATCTGCCTCGAAGAAGCAGCTCACCAGCATTATCGTTGGCCGGCAATTTTCACTGAGTTCTCTGCCACGCCTCGACAGTTTCATGTAGAGAAGCACGATGAAAGCGAATAATAAAGGGAGGCAAAACATTGTGACGATCGCAACAAGTATGAGAAGCATGCTGCAAATATGGAACAGGAATTCTAGCTAATGTACGTTTAATCGTTATATAGCATGGAATGGAGTATTCAACTTCCTGATCTTACACTTATTTTATGAGCTAGACTAACGATAGAATCAAGAACCTTAAGGGAAACAATAACCTTGATTCACGTTTTTCTGGCTCTTTTGGAGGAACATACGTCAGAATCTGCAATCAGTATTTAATATCATCCGATCATGCAGACCTTCCTTCGCTCGTGAATTTATTGTGCTACAAAGTAATGAGGGTTTTCGAATAAGTGAAAACATATGCGCGTCAGTGTCGGATGGCTGTCTAGTCCTACCAATAGTAATAAAAATATTCACTCTGCATGCATCCTTTCTATACTTCTCATTTTTTTCGTAACGTTCGGCTAAATAATGCAAGCTTCTCGTGGAATTGTCGCGACGAGGCCAACTTAGCGGACAATTTCTCGCTAGCAATTCGTCCTTGAAATCGGCAAACACCTTCTGAAAAGGTCTTTTTTTAGTAAGATTTTTTCATTTACCTACGTGCTACGCTGCATCATATTACAGTTATTAGGGCACTTCACATTATAGACGAGAACGTCAAATAAAGTTTCATATACAATGCTCACCAAAGTGTAGTTACAAATCGTGGCCCGTTTCTCAAATCCGTACGCATACAGATCACTACAGAAGGGAAGTAGATCCGTGAACCGATCCTAAAGGGTAAAAGAGGCATTGAAACTTTTTTTGTTGAGCAAAAGGCAGTGATAAGGAAAGAGAGTGTTCTTGGGACGACTGAAATGTTCCGATGGGGAACTCATTTGTATGCAAATTTCTCGACTATCTAGACTACCAGGAGGAAAAATTTTGCATACAAATGAGTTTCCCAGTGGCACATTTCCGTCCTCCCGCGAATCATTCTGTCATCCCGAAAAGACACAAATGTACTCCGAGCCGTGGACATTGGGGTATTATAGTTCAGCGAGTTAATTGACTGGGCGCTAACCGATAAGTAGATAACGCCGGGTCGCGATTCGGGATTACTACATTCAAAGTTATCAGGATTCAAATTAAAAGCTAGGACTGTCCTTCGAGAAAGAATAATTTTAATTATCACATGTGACCCGAACAGGGTAATAAGGAAAAACTAATAGTTTTAGAAAAAAGTACTAGAAAACAAATTACGTCGAGCGGAAAAGTCTCATTCTTCGACAATCCAGCGTCACGTATGAAGATTAAAAGATTTTCCAGTTGTTCACAAGTTGTCTGGAAAAGGTAGTAATCATAAGCTACAACCGTGTGGGGTAAATTAAGTCAACGACATACTACCGCAATGTCATAGGGTATTACAACTAGTTAGAGATTTTAGTCATTGCGAACGCGTTTCAATTTCCATGCATTTCGTTGAACGGCCAGCAATAACAAAGCGGAGCGTAACTTGTGACTGTGGACTAGAGTGGGGCCAAAACGGGTTGAGCGATTCACATGAGTGGCTCATCACGCGCGGTTCACGGGTCAACCCGGGTCACACGTGAACCACCTAGGCGATTCAACAAGAGAGTGACTCATGGGCCAACCCGTGGTGAGCGACTCACGTGAACCATTTCCATTTACGGATCTTTCGTCAAGTAAATGTGATTAATTATAATTGCGAACTGTAGAGGGTAATTATTCTCGTATGTAACAGACTAAATATTATCGAAAACTTTAAGTTAACATGGGTAACCCGCCCGTTTTTCTTTTTGGTTGTTGGCTCTGACCCGGAGTCGCCTCTTTTCGCAAGACCGGATCCGGGTCATTTTCACAAAAGGGCGGTTCAACTCACTGACTCGCCTCTTTGTGAGCGGTTCACCTCTCAACCCGTTTTGACCCCACTCTACTGTGGACCCGAATTCTCTACAACGCGAAACTTTGGTCGATACACGGTTATTATTACTAACTCTTCATTCCATAAAAAGTTGACCCTGGGCCTAGTGTAGGCCGCGCGACGGCCTCGGTATCTGTGTATGATATGCCAAACAAATAAATATACCAACTTTATCATTTTCGTCACACTCCGCAGCGTATGTCTTGATATACTCTTCACACATGCCAAACACTTCCACCTCGCACTGCCTTAGATGCAAATCTTGCACCGCTTTGCAGCGTCTGTTCTTGCGGTTCGGTGTGCAGTACCTGTCGACAGCCTGAATGGATTTACTTACCATATGTGGCGGTAACTAACCTTTGAAGTAGAAACTTAGAAGTTTGGCACAACATAGAAGTTTGGCTCTACATCTCTGGTACTCAGGCGCGCAGCGCGGAAATGCGTAACCGCGTCCCAATTGCACATGTGCATTGAAAAATTCCAGACACAAGAAACCTCTTTTCTGCCTCTCTGTCCTTCCCATGCTAAAAAGCCATAACTTTTCCGCGGACGCGGTTACGCATTTCCGCGTTGCGCGCTTGAGAACGTAGATCTGTCCACTACGTAGCTCGAAGATTTTTAAGAGGATTTAGATGGAATTTCACAGAGCGAACATTTTGCCTTGAGATAATTACTGTTCACTAAAAGGAGTTTCCATTGTTTCAACCTTTGTCATCAAACCAATGATCGATAAGGATATTTATGCAATTTTTGTTGCAACTCATGCATATATTTCCTCCAGGTAGTCTAGATAGTCGAGAAATTTGCATACAAATGAGTTCCCCAACGGAACATTTCCGTCGTCCCGAGAATACGAACTAATTGTAGGTTTGGATAAAATGAATTGGAACATAAGAGTAAAGCTGTTAGTTGATTTTATTGTTCACTTTAGTTAGAGTACGAAAGCGAGTTCACCTGGCAAGGATGGCCGTTGTAGTTGCTGATATCAAAGCAAGAATTGCGTAAGTAGAGTTCACCCAGTACAAGGTTTGTCGGGAAGTATTTTGACTAAAAGCGGACTCAATTCATTGATACTTATCCATTGAGGTTCCTTGACATATAGCCTCTTCTCGCCTCAGAGGCCGTATTCACCAACACGCAGGGAGCCCTCCATAGACTCTCCAGGGAGAGTCCAGGGAGTGCGTAGTCCGCCTAGGGAGGGCTCCCTGTGTGTTGGTGAACACGGCCTCACGTGTGTAATTCATAGAATATGCGCGTTAAATGCGAGGTGTTTCATGGACATTATACCTGTCCATTGAAATATGCTCAGCGCACTTCTCGGAACGTATCGGCTAAGCTGGTGCGGGCAGTCGCAAAGGACGCGCTCTTAGAAAAAACCTGCGGGGCACTAATGGGCCGGTCTTTTTCAAGTATCTATGCGCCTCCTCAAATCTATGCTTTTTTTTGAAAATCCCTAATTAGCGCTCGCACTAAGAACAGAATCCCGCGGTTCCCAGTATTTTCGTTGGGAGATAACGTGGGATTACGATTTCCGCTATATTGTGAATGAAGAAGATAGTAAGGTTGAGATTTGTTTGCATATCATATGATAAACTATTAGTAACCCACAGATTCTAGAAGAACGCTGCAGTTGAGCCTTTTCTCGAACCTACAAAACCATGCGAAAATTACACGTCGAGGCTGAAATATATTCTTTACACTGCGAGCGAGTCCACCAGCCGCACACTAGCACAATTTGTGAAGTGCATTTCTTGTTCTTGGTTTCACTGGCGAAAGTTGGCGTGGTTACGAATTGCGAGCGCCAACCTTATGGCGTGCTAACGGCAAACATACTTTTGTGCGGCGTGCAAGCGGCGAAATTACGGCAGGCAATTTGCACGCCGAAACCCAACGGCATGCCAATATTTTCCACGCCGCTTGCACGCCTCAACGTTACCGCTTGCACACCAAGTTTCAAGTTGTTGCTAACGGCATGAATGTGAAATACGCGGAGCTTACGACACCCTACAGCCTGCTACAAAAGAAGTAGGCCACTCATTACGTTACTTCTTCAAAGTGAAAAGGAGGCCGTCATTAAAGTAATTAACCCAAAAAACCTACAGTATACACAAACAGTGTTCTTAACAGTGCGGTACAATTATCAGACACTTGATAACAATGTCTCCGAAGACACCGCAGTAAACAGGTCTTGTTCTGGAACATTGTAATTAATTGTGTAGGATGTACAATTTAAAGAGGACGTGACCTGTTTCCTCTACAAGTACTGTAACTGAAAACATGCATAGCTGAATATATCGCATGCAGCACAGAACCGCTGCCGAACATGTCATAGTTAAACTTTGAAATTCTATTGTATCACCTTTGTGTAAAAAGGCGAACCTCTCTTAGCGGAAAGGATTGCAATGAGTGTTTACAATCTTTATGAAATGTGAGGGACTAAGAACTGTACCTCCATGTAGGCGCAACTTGTCGGCTCAAGACAGGCGTCTTTCTAAAGTATTTTTTTTTTCGAAATATTAATCTTGATGGCGTAAGATATATACTATATAATGTACATGAAATTCCCAATCAGCATAGTTGTTTTATAAGTGGATTGGCTGTCAAAATACGGTTAATGTGCGGAGAAACTAGAGTATTACATCGATAGGTCCGGAAAAAATTGACGACACAGTTGTAGTGCGTGTCTTTGATTTTATTCCTTATTGCTGACAATGCTACCAACTTAAGCAATGAACTCAAAGTAACCTACTTTTTGGACATCATCCTGGCGGATTCGTCGATGCGCATTAGAGACACAAACATATGCCACAATAATACATATTAACAAAGTAGAGATCCTGTGACGTTTGGAAAACATGAATTGCATCTAAAATAGTAAATCACGGGGGCTAATATTGCAGTTCTACTTTTTGGAAAACTGATGGCTTTGAACTAGGTGCAGCTAAAAAGAAATTGTACCAATTTCGCAACGGTTCACTGTTTTTTTTTTTCTTGGAAAATGAATGTGTATTGATTACTAAAAAGAAAAAAGAGACCTGAATCGTTGGACACCAGTAAATATTGAAGAACAGAAGAGTAAGTCATAAATTCTGGAACGCCACGTGCGCTATTCAAAAACCATCAGTGCCAAACTGCATAAATAGGAAATATTGAATTTATGTGTAGCTTGGCAGAATCCTACTCAAATGCGTTACAAAATTTGAGAATAAAAATGCTCAACCATATGACATAACGGTCGATTTTCAAACTTATAAAAGACAACTTGTTTCCTGTGTCTATTTATGCTCATGACTCATGAGCTGAAATGCCCACATTTTATTCCAAGCACATTAATTTGCATACGATCCAAGGGAATATAAGTGCCCAAAATAAGCTTCAAAACAGTGTCATACCGCTTTAATTTGTTAATAGAAACTAAAACTATAATTTGTCCAACGAGACAGTCGGCGCTGCCCTTTACCGTCATAAATACAATGCATTCTAATATGGTCACTGCGCTGTTTCAACTGCGATGTTTGTACATATTAGCCCGTATTCTCGGGACGACGGAAATGTTCCGTTGGGGAACTCATTTGTATGCAAATTTCTCGACTATCTAGACCACCTTTAGAAAAAATTTGCATACAAATGAGTTCCCCATCGGAACATTTCCATCGTTCCGAGAATACGGGCTATTGTGAACATTTATAGGGAAAAAATGTTTTATTCAGTAATAGATGTGTGGCCTTTGTAAGATGAAAGAAGATTGGTCAGACAACAAATAACATAAAATTAAGCTTCGAACACAAACGGTTATAAGATTTTTTCTTAAAAACTGTAATTTAACATTTTCAGCACACAATCGATTTTAACATTAGTACAAATGTGCAAAAATTACTACTAAGATATGATGTGTACCATGGTATGATTCCCATGAAAGAAATAGTGTTTAATTAAGAAACTTTTTTTTATGAAAATAAATTATGCTCCAACACGAATATGATACTGATTAAACGAAAAGCAATAAAAATGAAGTAAATTAAAGGGTCAGGCTCATTTCAAATTACCCCTATTTTTGATGATTCCATCGGATTCTCCGTTTCAAATATAGTAGGCTGAATTTTTTTCCAATTTTCAGTCGCAATATTCACGCTGTTTTCAGCAGTTTACCATGTCCAGTCATACACGATAATCAATCGTAGTTGTCACGCCCATTCGCGCTGATTGGCCAATATCGCAATTGCCACGCCCAATAGAGCATTTTGCCCAATCAGCGCGAATGGGCGTGACAACTACGATTGATTGTCGTGTATGGCTGGACATGGTAAACTGCTGAAAACAGCGTGAATATTGCGGCTGAAAATTGGAAAAAAATTCAGCCTACTATATTTGAAACGGAGAATCCGATGGAATCATCAAAAATAGGGGTATTTTGAAATGAGCCTGACCCTTTAAGTGGAAATGTTAATGTACAAAATTGTTGGTGCTATCAAGCCTAAGCCTAACAATAAGTCTAAGCCTAGGCTTCAGCTTCAGCTTGAGCCTAAGCCTAGGCCTGAGCTTGAGCCTAAGCCTAAGCCTGAGTCTCAGCCTGAGCCTGAGTCTCAGCCTGGGCCTGCGCCGTTGTCTCCGCCTGTTCATCGACATTTCGATTAGAGGTCTTCTTATTTTCTAGGAAGTTCTTGTGTTGCCTTTTAAAAACGTAGCTATTTAAATGGATCCTTTTCTCGGCCGCCATTTTCGGTATGTAGATGTCGCACTGGAATTATGATTGTTTGTTTATATCGGTACTGTGCGTTTTCTACGTAGTAATAATTACGTAAGTAAGTTATGTTAATGTTAAAGGGTCAGGCCCATTTCAAATTACCCCTATATTAGATGACTCCATCGGATTCTCCGTTCCAAATATAGTAGGCCAATTTTTTTTCCAATTTTCAGTCGCAATATTCACGCAGTTTTCAGCAATTTACCATGGCCAGTCATACACAACAATCAATCGTAGTTGTCACGCCCATTCGCGCTGATTGGCCAATATCGCAATTGCCACGCCCAATAGAGCATATTGTCCAATTAGCGCGGAAGGGCGTGACAACTGCGGTATATAGTTGGGTATGACTGGCCATGGTAAATTGCTGAATCCTGCGGAATTTTGCGACTGAAAATTGGAAAAAAAT